>LBNC01000996.1:0-63167 GCA_001008035.1 Atkinsonella texensis
CACGACCAAAATATCCTCCTCGTGCGCTCTCCATCCTCGTGAAAAGCCTGGTCTAATGGATACGACAAGAGCATCATGCATTTCGCCGCGGTGGCGCCGATATACTCCCATGCCTGAAGTGGCCGCGCGAGAAAGGCAAAGTACAATCTATATTAACCGACTTTGCGTTAATTCCCATATTCTTCATGTCTAGACACAATAAACAATGTTCAATAACAAGGGAAATCATACCCAACATAAAACAGACACTGAGCTGATAATGAAGTAACGCCCAGATGTGCTACGTAGGCTTTCTTCAGCGCCGCGTCGAAGTAAACATCACCCATCTGCCGCCTTGATAATCTTCGCCGAGCGTCTTGGTCTGACACTGCATTAGCGTTTACCATATCAGTTGTGACTTGACTAGCACATCCAAGTGCCATGGCAAGCAATGCTACACATGCATCGATGCTGTCTTCTGGTGTTACGCCCGAATTCATCAGGGCTCTTGCTTGCTCAATCTGGCGTTGGGACATGGTCGGGTACCAGAAATTCACATTGTGTTCAAACGACTTGAGAATGGAGTTCACTTCCTCTGTAGTGACATACGGGTAACTGTTAGACTGTTTGATAGGCAACGAAGGTCGAGACTGTTCCAACTGGAATATCGATGTGTAATCCTTTCTCAGCGATGGAAAGACGTCGAAATGATGCCATGACAGAACGGACTCGGTGGTGGATGTATGCATGGAGTCAAGCACTGCGTTCTCAAAGCTGCTACCTTTGTCCTGCCGCTGGTCGTTCACACTCAAGGGTGACCTAGTGTTAGGTTGCGAAGTCCGGCCACATTCCGCATCCGTGACGGAGGCAGTATCAACATAAGGGCTGGCAGATGTTGGAATAGTGGCAGGAGAAGTACCTGTGACGGAACCACTGGCAACAGCTCCGTGTATGTGATGTGCCTGTGTTTTGGCTTTAGCTTCACCCTGCACGCATAAGGACTCGTCAACTCCCTGAGAGGGGTTTCTCACTAGAGTAGAGCTCAGGTCATCGAGGGCCTTCTCGATTCTCAAGACTCCATCAAGGACCAAGTCGATTTTACCTCGTCTAGGCGCGAAATATCATTCAGAATTTGCCGCAACCGACCAAGGGCAGTTCATGGGAGATGAACAGAGAAGCGGTCTTACGAGCTAGCCTCGGAGCCATATGCACACTGTTGTTCTGAAGCCACGCATGTCGCACAGGGCCGGTTGCCATCACATCTTGTGTCAAAGAATCGTCAGCATCATCAAAACACAACACATACGATGGGCCAAGGGGAAAAACACAGTACCGAATCTTACGGCTACGACACACATCGCACTGAATCTCACATCCAATCCAGTCAGATGCCAGGACTCCATCTGAAGTGGTCTCGATAGATGGGTGCAACCAGACTGTAGCTTACGGCGTGCAAAGTCCTGAGCCGCTTCCTGGAGGACTCGGAGCTGGGCGGCAGATCCGCTGAAACCAGGTCCTGCATGTTCATTTTGGAGCAAATTCGACTCTACTGCCGGCCTGGCTTGGACTGGACTTGAGATGGCGGCGAATCGCGCAATGAGGGCAGTCAATTGGAGTCTTGGTCCCGAAGCGGGCCGTAAGGTTTGTTTGGGCGATGAATAGATGCTGCCACCCAAACCCTGGTTGCGCAGCGCAGGACTAGGAAGATGGTTAGAGGATGGAGGCTTCAACTGCGGGCTGCCAGATTTGACAACCACTTCTGGGCGGGTCTGGGCAGCAAAATAAGGTTCAGCGTCAAAGAACAAACAACGATCAATTGCCCAAATAATAATGGAAAAAATATAGGGAAAAAAGCACATACTTTGTTTGTCCGACATGACGGGTCAGCGAGGTCCGTTCATATAGATGAGAAAGAACTATACTTTGCATCTTCCCTTTTCTTTTCCCTTCTTCGCCAGCTAAAGTCCACGTGCAGGTGCTTGGCGCTGCTGTTTCTCAATTGACTACCTGGGTAGGTACGGATTACTCCGCACCTTCCCAACCCAAGAGGTATGTACCTACACGTATTGAGGGGAAAGCGGGGACCGGTGCAACTTGGTAGCGCCCCTCCCAACGTCATCGAATAAAGGCGGGCGAATACGCTTCTACAGTGGCAATCATCAAGGAGAGAGGTTCCTGTTTGTGCTCATCGCCGCCGTCTCCATTTGTGTGATTTGGCAGGGCTACACGTCCCGCGCAATACAATAAGTACTTTCACGCTGAAGGCCCTCAAATTAGCTACATCGTAATCCCAGACGCTCTTCACTGTCTTATCGTCATCTGTCAAATGCAGCGTGTTCATCACTGTCCGTGCATTTCGCTTTTCCAAACTCTTCTTGACCGGGCTCGGGGCTTCAAACACCTCGGCTAGCTCTCCAAGCGTTCGATCCTTGGTTCCCGGGAAGAAGTGGTAGTAGTAGTAGATAAAGACTGCTTCAAAGAGATCCCAGAAAACGAAAACCAAGTAGAGATAATAGCCAATCTTTTCAATGCGGGTCCACTGCTGTATCGGACGACAGTCGACGCTGCGGCACTGGCAAGATTGCCAACGGCTGTGCCCTTGGCACGGGTTGCAGTTGGCAGTCTGCGATATACATGGATTGCGGAGGAGTCCAGCCAAAGGAGAAGATAATGCCAAAGATGAAGATGAAGGCCACGGTGGCGCCAGCCGCGGCCGTATTTGATGCATCTTCAAGAGACAACTTGCTTGTGCCAGTAATGATTGCAAAGCAGCAGCATCATGAAAAAAATAATGCTGTACAAGATGAGTGGTCGACGTCCGACAACGTTGGTCATACGGGCTCCCTGGATGGCACCGAAAAAACAAAGGACGGGGTTGATGCCGTTCAAGGCGCGTCTCTTCTTTTCATCCACAATGCCGGCATTTTTCAACATCGAGGCCATGTAGTAGGAGCTCAGGCTGTTGCCACTTATTTGACCAAAGCAAGCCATGCCAAGAACGCAAATGAGTCATCGCCGTGCGCTGTGAGTGTTCTAAAGCTCATGATAATCCCACCATCTCTTGTCGGACGCTTCTGCGGCGATCTGGTTGGACGTTTCTTGCATTTGAAGCTGAACAACGGGATGTTTATCGTCTCCTTGACCGTGGTATGTGGCGAGAACCTTGATTGCGTCCGCGTGCCGACCCTGAGCTATGAGCCAGCGAGGAGACCCAGGCAGCCAAGAAACACTGATGACGACGATGCCGGATGTCATCATTTGGCACCAGTCAGGGATCGTCCAAGCTGTGGTGGTGTCGATGTAGCTGCACCCATAGACAACCCAGATTGTCACAATACTACCAATATACCATGAGCAATTATAAAAACCCGTCAGTGTCCCTCGCCAGGCTGGGTGAGCAAGCTCGCTAACGTAGCATGGAGCGCAAACGCAGCAAAACCTGACGCCGAAGCCGAGTATGAATCGTCCAGCCAAGAATTGGTCGCGGTCGATGGAAGGTGCTTGGATGCAGGTGCCGAAGACAATGAGAAGGGCGCCGGCGATCATACCCCAGCGCCGTCCAAGGTAGTCGTTGGTAGGGCCGGTGAAAAAGACGGCCGCCGCAGAGCCGAGGTCTTCTTCTCGCCTGCGTCCTCGTTCAGCGGTATGACACCGCTTACACCCGTTGTTGTGTGTTGATAAAGGCCCACGGCGGGTTGCAGCTTCTCCGAGACTGCCATGATATCAGGCGGTTACAAGTGTAGTCGTCCTTGATTGTTGTTAGTTGATGATTCAGCCAAATTGAGTGGTTTAAGGGAAGCGCCCTCGACGATGCCGATTGCCGAGCAGCCAGTCAATGTTGAGTGCGGATAAATATTCGATGTCAGACAGACAGGCTACAGGCACAACAATGTCTTTTTGCCACCACCTCGTCCCTATCAGGCTGGAACTCCTCTCCCACCTTTCATTGTTCTTGACAGCTGCGAATGCGGTTAGTTGCACAAGTGAGCCAATGCCCAAGCTAATTTGCTCATTCAGATAGGCGGACGGACTCGTCGGAGTGTGAGAAGGCCGGCATCATGATGAGACACCTTAATTAGGCTAATAATAAGCTAATAAATCCGATGTTGCCTTTAGCTGCCTTGAGGGAAACGGAGCCTCTTGGTTATCTTTATTGGTTGTATGTAATTCAGGTGAGCCAATCCTTCTCGAGGTTGGTTCACCCGCCCAACCTCCTTAGCCGGTGGTGCGCTAGAGGAGGCAGGCTAAGCCAGACCCCATTACCCCAGGATCCCCAGCAAGGTGTTGACAGATTAATCCAACCCTCACTGGCCACTTCATTGTCTGTGCTGGGTCTCAGCGTAAAGTGTCACCCGCGTGCCTGATCAACGTGGCTGCGAGAAGACGAGAAGACTGGTTTCAGGTTGATGGGTACGTACCACTCTCCTAGGGCCGACAGCATTAGGTGCTCCAGCCGGGTTCTGCATGGACACAGGGAGAGGGGAGTTCCTTTTTTTGTTGCAGCCTTCGGTGCTAAGATTTCGAAACGTAGAATAATACCGAGTACATGGTGGACGGGACGGTTGGGTCGAGGATGATGGTGTATGTGGAAAAAAAGAGGACGATGGATGGGGTGGGGTTGAGAAGCTGAGCACTGTGCTCCGTACTGGTAACATTTGGGAGTCCTAGCGGGTCCGGTTTTCCCATAGATTTACCATGGAGAAATTAGATCCGCCAAGTCCGTGAAGGTCACCAGTACTTCTGCTTAGACCCGTGGGTACCCGTTTTTTGTCACGTTACTGAGGATCCAGCAGCTGAGGTGCCGAGGTGGCCCTTGCTCCCTAACTGTCCAAAGGGGGCTTCGGTGGGCTTCGGTGGGCTTAGGTGGGTCTAGGTGGGATCTCATTCGGCTCCGTCTTCCCCGAACAGATCTAGTGTGGCAGTTGATGCAGTTGGTCGGAATCTCTCCCCGCGTCTATGACGAGCCCGAGCCGTCTCGCGGGTTATTGGTGCGCTTGATCGAGCATGCCATCTTGGTACGGGCGGCTACCCAAGGAGGAAATGCTGGATTCTGTTGCCATCATCCGTCATCCACCATCGCCCGCCGCAGCCGCCAGATTGCGAGAATGTTTTCTGGCCCGAATGTCCGATTCGTCCAAACCTGTGATGCGTCTTTCTCCACCCTGCAAAACCGGTACTTTACGCCCATCGTTATTATTATTAGCTCTTTCTCTTAACTCATGTGCTTGGGAAGAAAAAGAAGGCTTGCCCTGTCATACGTGACGGGGCGGATTAATAATTCTTCAACAACCTCCTTTCTCTTCTTCAACCTCCTTGCGTGAATTAGGCTGGTTGCTTAATACTTGAGGTGGCTCATTCATGTATCAATACATTCTGCTATGGGTGACAGCATGAAGTTTCATCTAAAGGGTCTGCCACTCCAAGAAGTCGAGTCTCGACCGGATTACTGTAACGAGGCCGTCTTCCGGCGAAACTGCTTGCCTACACGTTCCTACCACATTCCCAAGACATCGTTGCTTCTGAATGGTAACTGGGATTTCCATCTCTCTTCTTCTCCCGTGGAGGCACCAGAGCCTGAGGACCTCGGCGCTGTCTCGTGGGACAAGTTGATCGTTCCGGGCCATTGGCAGCTGCAAGGCTATGGAAAGCCCCGGTATACAAACGTCCAGTATCCAATTCCTGTTTGCCCTCCCTTTGTGCCCACTGAGAATCCAACGGGAACTTACCGCCGCCAGTTCCACGTCCCATCGACATGGGCTGCAGACTCTCAGTTGAGGTTGCGATTTGATGGAGTAGATAGTGCATATCACGTCTGGGTGAACAACGTCCTTGTTGGCTACGCGCAAGGCTCCCGAAACCCGGCAGAGTTTGATATTACCGATTACGTGGAACGAGACGAGCCTAATGAATTGCTTGTCAGGGTATATCAGTGGAGCGATGGCACTTACATCGAGGACCAAGATCAGTGGTGGCTCTCCGGCATGTCCCTCCTTGTGGGCTTTCTGCACGAGCAGCGGCTAACTGCGTCGCAGGAATCTTTCGGGACGTAAGCTTGATATCATTTCCCATGGCAAACAGGATCGAAGACTGGTTTCTCCGGACTGACTTGGACGAGAATTATGAAAATGCTACCTTGCAAGCCACTGTTGACTTGGTTGTCCAAAGTCCTCAAACGCTCATCGTTTCCGTCTCAGAGTTGGACAAAAATGGGGGCAAGCTCATAGGTACAACGTTTCAATTAGTCAAACCTGGAGATGCAAAGGTTGAGCTCAGCATACCGGTACCTGCGCCGTGCAAGTGGACTGCCGAGACACCGTACTTGTACAATGTGGAAATTCGTCTGGAGCGCGACTCAACAGTGGCCCAAGTTGTTCAACAGCGCATTGGATTCCGCAAAGTTGAGCTCAAGAACGGCCTCATGACGGTCAATGGCGTTCCAATCCGTCTTCGCGGCACCAATCGCCACGAGCACCACCCTCACTTCGGAAGAGCCGTGCCAATCGAATTTGCAAAGCGCGACTTGCTCCTTATGAAACAGCACAACTTCAATGCCCTTCGTTGTTCTCACCAGCCCAATCATCCAGAGCTGCTGGACCTCTGCGATGAGCTAGGTCTGTGGGTGATGGACGAAGCTGATTTAGAATGCCATGGCTTCTACGACGCCATTGCTCGCCCGCTGGATATTCCGGAGGAGATGGACTATGAGCAGCGCAAAAAGATGGCATTCCCTCAATCTGCCCAGTTCACCACCAACAACCCTACGTGGAAGGCGGCGTACCTTGACCGCATGGAATCAATGGTTCAGCGCGACAAAAATCACGCCAGTGTTATTATTTGGAGTCTCGGGAACGAAGCATTCTATGGAGACAATTTCAAGGCCATGTACGCATACGTGAAGAAGATTGACCCTGGTCGACTTGTCCACTACGAGGGCGATGCGCAGGCAGAGACCACAGACATGTACAGCTACATGTACCCGTCAGTCGAGAGACTCATTAAGCTTGCGACCGAAGAAGGTTTCGTGGATGGCAAATTTGAGAAGCCAATTGTGCTGTGTGAATACGCTCATGCTATGGGTAACGGCCCTGGGTGGTTGGAGGACTATGAGCGTGCGTTCCGCGAATATCCTCGCCTACAAGGTGGCTTCATTTGGGAATGGGCGAACCATGGCCTATGGAAAGATTCCAGTGCCTATTACGCCTATGGTGGTGATTTTGGAGAGACTCCCCACGATGGCACCTTCGTCATGGATGGCTTGCTAAATAGCCAGCATCAGCCAACACATGGCATCCTCGAATACAAGGCCATCAACCACCCGGTCAGGTTCGAGATCAAGGCCGACAAGTTGTCTATTGAGAATTGTTACGACTTTGCGGACTTGAGACATTTGGCAGCGTCTTATAAATTGGAGGAATTTGGCGAGGAGTGAGTTTCGTGGAAATTGGGACTTGGGCAGAGGACTAAAAGTGCTAACCTGCTGATTCTAGCGCTCATATTCTTGCTTCCGGCCGGATAGATTTGCCAGATGTGGCGCCTGGCAGTACCGCACAGATCACGCTTCCTTATGAAATCGCAATACACAGAAGCACCAAGGAAGCGTATCTTACGATATCGGTTAAGCTTGCCCATGAAGCCGCTTGGGCAGATACCAACCATGAGGTAGCATTCTTTCAACATAAAATCCAAGCTGCCGTAAGAGTATCAGCAGAGTCACTTGCAATGGATAAGCTATCTTCGAAGATCCGAGTTTCGTCTGAAGGCTCCACCATCATTGTGTCAGGACTCAACTTTAGCTTCAGATTCGACCGAGCTCGGGGCTTTCTCAAGACCTGGAATGTCAACGGAGAGGAAATGCTCACCGTCGATAAGAGTGTCGGAGGTGCCATTTATCCTTCCTTCTGGCGTCCAGCCACGGACAATGATGTCTCACAGTCTCTGCCATACTGGCAGCGATTCGGAGTCGATCAGTTAACCAGCCAGCTCCGGTCGTTTACAGTTGATACATCCAAAAACGACGTCGTAGTGATCAATGTACACACATTCGTCACCCCGCCCGTCCTGGCCTGGGGATTCAGCTGCGAAATTGGATACACAATTACTAATACCGGTGTTCTGCGAGTCTATATGACTCGTCTGCACGCTACGGGCTCCGTGCCCGATCACATACCTCGCATCGGTTTCAACTTGCGCTTGAACAAGGCTCTTGAACGAGCAAAATGGTTTGGCCTTGGGCCAGGAGAGTCATATCCTGATAAGAAATCATCCCAACGGCTGGGTATCTGGCAAGTGGACAAGGTGACAGAGCTGCATGTTCCCTATGATGTTCCACAGGAGAACGGAAACAGGATGGAAACACGTTGGTTAAAACTGACCAACAGCCAGCCAGACCCTTCCGGCATTCGAGCGAGGCGGGTGGGTGACGGTTCTACATTCAACTTTGTTGCTGGGCGTCACAGTGTAGAGACGATCCAGGCCGCCAAGCATCCTTCTGACCTGGTGGAAGATGACGCTACCCTTTTGCGACTGGATGTTGAAGTTGCAGGCGTTGGCACTGGAGCTTGCGGACCAGCTGTGAGGGAGGATTTGATGGTGCGGTGCAAGGACATGTCGTTTGGATTTGAGCTGGAGTATGTTTAGGATGATGATACACGAATAGATTGGCGACCTGCGCAAAGGCTAGTCAAGGTCAAAGCATGCACTCACAACTATATTATTGAGCTTGATCAAGCGTGTTATAATGATTTCCCGCTGTCTTTCAAGGCATGATGGTGCGTTTTTCTCAGTTGCCCCGGCACTCGACTTCTCAGGGTAGTGTCGAATGCAAAGGGGAAAAGTAGCAGGATCCCAGCATCTCCCAAATAAGAACCTCGTCAGGCATCAAACACAGGCACCTGTGGCGTCTACGCCCCGGGGCTTTGTCAATAAAGACGGTGTATAGTTGATGGCACACAAGACTGACAAAGCACCGTTTGTAAAACAGCAACGCGCGATTCAAATGGGGCAAGAAAATGACGAGCCATCAATTTGCGCGGGCGAGTGGACAAAACATCCAGCGTCATAGTCCCAATGGCCCAATGGCCCAATGGTGGGGCTGAAGGTCTTGCTTGATGACTCTTGCCGACTGACTCGACTCAACTTGTCGAGACAAACCGGCCGGTGCTGTTGTTGAAAGCATCGCGCTCGGCCACGTCAGGTCGCTCGAGGAGAACCTTTTGTGCCAAGCAGCCCTTCCGCTTTGTTTGCAAGGTCTCTCTGGGATGGCGGCCAAGAATGACGACGCTCTGCGCCGGCCGCACTATAGTACGTTCCGCCTGCTCATGCTCGACGTAAGCTAACAAGCTGGCTTCTAGTCTATGGCCTGCCGAGCAAAGTCCTGGACAGTCTGACCCTCAAGGCCAACTCCGATGACGCCCCTGTTTTCGACGAGGAGAACGTGCCAACACCGATAGAGAAAAGCCCTGATGCATCCACAGAGAACCTCGTCGGCTCGCAGTCTTGTTCTTTGTGTGGACGGACCTTCTCGTCGCTGCAAGACCAACGAAGCCACCTCAAGTCCGATCTTCATAATTATAATTTGAAGCAGAAACTGCGCAACCGAGCGCCTGTTTCGGAAGAAGAATTTGAGAAGCTGCTAGGAGATCTGAATGAGTCGCTGTCAGGCTCTGATTCAGAGGATTCGGAAGACGACGAGGATGATGGAAAGCCAGAATCTACCTTGACGACACTATTGAAGAAGCAAGCTCGCTTAGCTGATCGGAAAGGCGACTCTAATGATGAGGCCTCCGAGGAACCAAGTACGGGCAGAAAAAACCGAGGGAAGCCGCCTTTGATCTGGTTCAGCTCCGCAATTCTGCCAGAGAATCACTACTTTGGCTTGTACCGCGCCATTCTGACAGGAGAGGAGCAAAGAAACCCAGATCTCGTTGATGTTCTACGTAAGAAGCAAATTGAGCCCATTTCACTGACCAGGTCCGCCAAGGACGGTACACCACCACCTGTCGCATGCAAAGGGCCGCACGTCTTTTTGTGCATGATCGGAGGCGGCCACTTTGCCGCCATGGTTGTCTCATTAGCTCCTAGAGCTACCAAAAACACAACTACTATGAACAGAGAGGCCACTGTACTGGCTCACAAGACATTCCACCGATACACTACGCGAAGGAAGCAAGGAGGCTCCCAGTCCGCAAATGATAATGCCAAAGGCGCCGCACACTCAGCTGGCTCCTCGTTGCGACGATACAACGAGCAGGCGCTTGTGGATGATGTGCGCGCATTACTGCGGGATTGGAAGACGCTATTAGACACATCTGAACTGCTGTTCATTCGTGCGACGGGCAAGACGAATCGAAGAACCCTCTTTGGTCCGTATGAAGACCAAGTCTTGAAACACAATGATACGCGCCTACGCGGTTTCCCCTTTAGCACTAGACGTGCTACGCAGAACGAGCTCATGAGATCATTCATCGAGTTGACACGCCTGAAAGTAAGAGAATTTATACCCATCCAAGAGGCAAGAGAGGCGCAGCAGCCGGCCAAAGCGATCCCTAACACCCCAAGCCCAAAACCTTCCAAGCCAAAGCTTTCGGAAGAGGAAGAGACCGCACTCCTGCATACATCACAGCTACAAGCATTTATTCGACGCTCCAAGTTGCCTGCACTGTTATCCTACCTCACAAAGAATAACTTGACAGCGGACTTTGTCTTCCAACCCGCAGAGCAAAACTACCATGCCCCCTGTCCACTCCACCTCGCTGCAGCTCAAAACTCAGCGCCGCTGGTGCTAGGCATTCTATCAAGAGGAGGTGCAGATCCGTGCATCAAGAATGGCGAGGGCAAGACACCTTTCGAACTGGCAGGTGACAGAGCGACACGTGACGCCTTCAGAGTAGCACGTTCGGAATTGGGAGAATCAAAATGGTCGTGGGAGCAAGCGAAGGTCCCCGCGCCCATGACCAAGGCAGAAGCTGATAAAAGAGAAGAGCGAGAACGAGCTGAAAGCGACAAAAAGGAAGCAGAGCGGAGGAAAGCTGAAGAGGAGAGGCTGCAGACCGAGGGACCCAAGATCGTGGACAAGAAGCCCAAAGGACATGTTCTTGGAGGATCGGTGGCCAAGACGGCCCAAGAAATTCGGGAGGATGAATGGAGGGGCTTGTCGCCAGAGATGAGGATGAAGCTGGAACGCGAGCGGCGGGCGAGGGCGGTGGAGGAGCGACTGCGAAAGATGAATGCTGGGAAATAAAATGTAGAACGAATTCTAGAAAACAAGTGTTTATGAGCGATGTTTTGCGTCAGCGTTCTCCGTCCTACGCGGTTGTAGATGGGATCAGGTGGCCAGCGAGAATAACACTGTCTTGGATAGCCCTCATTGATCCCTCGCCGACAGAAATCGATTGTCTTTCATCGTTGGTCGCAGGTGAATGAATGGGGATGCACGCTCAGTCCAGGCACCTTGCGACCATGAAAGCAAGCGAATCCTCCTCGCATTCTCGAAACCTGTCATACAATTTACACATCCAGCCAGCAAACCTGGTCTCTCTTTTGAAGAAGAAGAAGAAGAAGAAAGGAAAAGAAAAAAAGCCAGTTGATGTGAATTGCAGAGACCCCGAGCATTTGCCACAGGCTGAAGAAAGAACCTGTGCCTGAAAAACTCGGAGAACACACATGGTTGGGTAATAACGAGTACTCCAAACGAAGAATACTCCAACGACGCAATGAGCCTGTACCACATGCGGGCGCTCCCACCGTCAGGGAAAGAGCAGGTCTCGGCCTTGTCGTCTTGAGCTAGAAGCTATTGTAAGTAAAGTGACTCCTCAGTGAGGGGGATCGAGTAGCTGCTGTAATTAGCCTCGGGCAAGATGTAGATTCATTGCGTCGTTGGAGGATTCTTCGTCTGGAGTCCTCGTTATTACCCAACCATGTGCGTCGTCTGGGTTTTTGGCTTCAGGCCAATTTGCTTCTCGGGCGACGCCGACCTTCCATGCTTCGGGCTTGGAAGGTCGGGGGTGCAGATCCCTCTACGGGGTGGTTCTTGGCTGGGTGTCGTGGGGTATTTATACTTGGGCTGCTGGGACAAGGGAGCTGAGGCGTGCTGGTTTCTGCGGCGAATGATGCTGGGTGTGGAATTCTCGGTTCTTTAGGATGAAGTAGGATATCGTGCAAGGGCGTTTCTCGTCATTGTGGTTTCCTCTCGGCTTTTATTGATGGCCCCTTGTGTGGCCGAGGTCTCACTGTCCTAGTTCATCCTACGCAAAACCCAGTCGCTACATTGAAGAGCCCGAAGTGACATCGCCTGGACTGGGCAGAGGCAAGTAGCTACCTGGGTTGTGCTAGGCCTTCTGTTCACCATCACTTGCCAGGGACATGCACGAGCGGTGTAGGGAGAGGAAGATACATAAATGATGGCACGGATGTCTTGGCCAGCAGTAGCAATCTTAGTAAAGAGGTGCGTGTGAAGAGAAGAAGTAAGAGAGTCTCTTCAATGCTGCAGCCTGTGACGGGGGCACTGTGACACAAGAAGCATAACATCACCCGCAACTAATTGCCTTGCTTAGCTCCCCATTGTTACGTTGCTGACTATGTGTTTGGTTGGTCATCCATGTCGCATTGTTAGAATCGTCCTCCGTTCACTCGGCTGCTGTAAGAGTCCATCCCGAGGATTCCCTCATGAGGAAACCCTAGGTCACGTCGAGCAACACACACCTTGGGTCGGACAAGAGTTGACAGCCCAATGCACGTTGAGTATAACCCGAGTGATGCCGGGCATTGTTCCCAGTAAAGCCGTAAGCCCTGAGCACCCAAAAATGGTACGGTCCGGATGCGCGTTCGGCAATCCGTCGCCCCCTGCGTTGCATCAGGAAGACAGGTCAAAGCCGCCGTCCCATGTAGCACCGGTTGATTTTCTTGGCAAACAAGCTCGGAAATAGGCCGTCTTCGGGAGCACATAGAGGAAGCTTTGTCCCAAGCTCACTATGACGCATCTTGCTCCGTGTTAATGGTACCATGGTGATATGGATGAAAGACAGGATACATCTCCACCGGCACAAGTCTTCATTTAGCCAATTAGTAACGACAAGCATGGTACCACATAGCATGGGTACCGTACTCTTGAAGTGGCTGCCCTGCGCTGCGCTGCGCCCCTTTGGGTATTAGGGACATCCCTGGCTGTCTGTTAGTAACAGGTCTTTTTTTTTTTTCCGAACATGACATGTCGAGAGGGTAATTAGACAAAGAGAAGAGGAGAAGAGGAGAAAAAGGAAGCACAACTCCAAAAGACTTTTCCTAGCCTGTTTCTCCTGTTGTGCTGTAGGGGCGAAATCGATTCTCGAGTGGTCGTGGTCGTATCTTGGAACCGTCAGAGAGGTCCACGCCATTGACTCTTGAGCATTGATCGGCGTCTTGGGACCGGGCAGTGATCCTTTGGCCTTCGTGGTGTGCACACCCTTTGCCTGCAATGCGATATTTGAGGTAAAGTAACAAAGACCGACATGTTATCATATGGTGTTGGTGTTGGGGACATGAAAGACTGACTTCCTACCTGTGTCTTTGAACGAGGCAACAAGGTCGCGGACCCACCGACCCACCGACCCACGGTTCCTCCTATCTTCCTATTGGTGCCACGTGAGCGGGATGTACATCGGGACATCAATAAATTGAGACCTGCACGCAAACTGACGTGCCTGGGTACCTATGTACCTAGGTAGGTGGTTTGTGATCTACCACACCCCTGCTGGCCTTGGCGCCGTCGTTAGAATAACAAATAACGTGTCATTGCTTGTGAGGCGGCCACGTCAAATTTCGGTGCAACACCCTCCGGTGTGTGCGGTGTGTGCCCGATGATCTTTGCGGAGTACTTTGTAGAAACAGAGGATGGCCAATCAATCATATTTACTATGCATGTGACTTGGCCCCAGCGGCAACGCGGCCCACACCCCCGTCATCTACCCCGAGCCCGATTTAGATACAATCCCGTCATCGACCATCATCCTTGCCGATTCTGTTGAAAACCCAGATTCCATGGCGGGTCCCGCGACCCAGCGCTCTCCTTGCCCACCAGTGGCATAGTGGCCTGTTCATTAGGCCGATTCCGTCTCTTTCATACACTTGTATCTGTGGAATTGCTAACGAGGGCTGATTCCACTGCCGTGTCTTTCCAAAGAAGTTTCTCGCAAGGCGGATGCGGGCGGCATCCAGTATGCCACAGACTGGAATCCCCAAAGACATCCAATGCCCCAACTTGGTAGTGATTGGAGACTCGTTGGGTTACAGAGTCGCAATCCCCCCATTCATTCCTTGGCAAAGTCAAGACCACAGAGGCCTCTCGTGAACCGGGACATTTCCCTGCGCAACCTCACTAGCCACCTTGACTATTAGATATAGGGTACGCCAACGGGATTTAGCAATCCTAGGCCACCACCATCCGTCTAGAGTTTCGACGCAGCCGACGCGATACCTCGATGCGGCTTGTAAGTATCTGATCGGCAGCTTGTTTGTCGAATCAGCCGAACATAAATTCTCCTTCCCTTGATTTCGAGGAAGAACTCATTACCACGGTTGTAAAACTCTCAGTCGAGGCAGATCTTGCTTCTACTTGCATGGATAAAGTCAGAGGGATAAGTCACGCATTTTGAACCAGCTTAAGCTTTGATGCTATGACAAAACGTCTCCGAGCACTCTACACATTCGTTCTGTCTAGTGGACTTGGCTGATTGAATGGCCCAGGATCCAGGATGATGCCGATTGAATCAGGAAAAGCTGCAATTCGCGCGAAGGGTATACATGCTGCCAACGATTATAATCCCCTGCTTTGAGCGGGCGTTGTACGACGTGCAACATCCATGTCTGGTGGCTGAGGACGAAACAACACTAATATAGCCTGCCGCCAATCTT
The DNA here is from genome assembly GCA_001008035.1 of Atkinsonella texensis. Classification (NCBI taxonomy): domain Eukaryota; kingdom Fungi; phylum Ascomycota; class Sordariomycetes; order Hypocreales; family Clavicipitaceae; genus Atkinsonella; species Atkinsonella texensis. The sequence goes on from LBNC01000996.1 coordinate 14,866, forward strand.
CACTATAGGCGGCCCGGCGCTCGATCAACCAACTTGGGCGATGAAGGCTCCACGAGCCATCATGAGCCCCGGTATTGTATGTAGCATGACACCTTCCAGAACGAACTGCTCGTAATATCACCACCATCTAGCAAGCTTGACATGTGAGGGCATCTTCCAAGGACAGGGCCTACGATCGTATTCATCCCGTACGCGCCGTTGTCAAACTGCCGGGTCTTGCTTTCAACAGTCAGTGGGTAAGTGGCCCGGAGACTGACCGGTGATGAGTAAGAGCGAGCTTGTTGGCGCTCGATATACGGATTACGAGAGGTAAGACAGGTGCATGCACGGAAAACGAGATGAAAAATCCCGTGGGTTCTTCTGGGAACCCGGTCGGCTGATTTGATCAATTCAGTATCATGGGCGCACGACAAGGCCAAAACAGGCAGAAGCTCGACTCTAGAGCTCTCAAGCAAAACAAAAATACAAGAATGAAGTGAAATCAAAACCCAGGTGATTGGTGATATTGGTGTTCATCCAAGACCCTGCCTGGGCCTGTCGCACGACTAGGAGCCGCGTTGTAACCGCTGCGCTAAAGTCATTGGTGTCAGGTAGACCTGAGCTAGTCGGAAGGCTTTGTGTGTCCAAACTGGCCGCCGATTGGTTCGTCTCGCTGAGAATTGTGGCACAGGGCCGGAACTAGTCAAGCCACGGCGGGATAAGGGATGAACCAGCCTGCCTACGGAAAAAAAAAAAAAAAAAAAAAAAAAAATTCTTGTTGATCGGCGCAGGCATTTCTTTCAAAAGTCGTCAGGAAATGCCAGCTTTGCGCTACGCTTGTGCAGGTGCGCAACAAAGCACGACATGCAGATTGGGATAGAAATCATTGTAACAAAGAGGCGGAGCAAGTCGCAAAATGCGCGGCGATTCTTTGCCCACATGTCGAGGCAGGATCTGGGTACCTATCTACATACCCGGGTTATAAAACCTATCTAGGTACCTGGTACCAATGCAGGTACATATTGACTCCCACCGTAGTTCTTTGTACTCCCAGAATGGCTTAGCGGCCGGCCACCTGAATTTGAGGCTCAGGGGCAGGAGCGGCCATTGTTCTTTCCAAGGATTGGGTTCCTGCAGTAATCAATGGTTTACCCCAGAACGCCAAGACGTCCTCCTCCTAACTCTCCAACCCTTCCCTCGTTGTTTCCTTCTCCGTTCCCTGTCGTCTCCCGTCTTGTCGTTGCACATTGACGCCTACACGGTCCAGATGATCGGCCGGTCTCTTGCCGCAGACCAGCATCCACAGCGTCTTGTCCACCAACGGGAAGGACATCTTGGCCAGCCCATTGCACCATGCGAGACGCCAAGGCAGGCCTAGGAAGAACAAACCTGGGTTTCACCCTACAGCACTCCGTACAATCGGTGCATCTTCTCACGCACTCTATCGCTTTCAGCAGGATCAGGAGGGCGGTCCCCAAGGAGACGCTGAGAATGTCGCCGAGGCTGCATTACCAATGCCAACTTCAGTCGAACCCGCCACCCCCCGTCTGTCCCATTGACGCAAAGCCGTCATATAGCCTCCGCCACTGAAGGAAAAGTAATTTCCGGGCTGACCAGCTGAGAATTTAAGCGTGGAAATCCAACAAGGCCCGAGCACGCCGAGATACCACGGTGGCGATATTAGCAGACAAGTCGTTGGACTTCGGCCTCGGAGCCCGTGGCGGCAATCCTCACCGTTCCCTTGGACAACGTCTCTGCGTGCTTTGTCATCTATTCATTGCCCAGACGGTATCTCTAATGAGGTGCCGCTCCCGCCAAGGTAGCCGCCGACTAACTTACAAGGACCAACGTGGGCTATCGACGCACGGTGTCTCAGACCAATGAGCCGACCAGCACCACTGATCCACGGTAGCCGAGACGTTTTTGGGACAATGGCATCCAATGTTGTTTGCCTATTCGGACATGCTGCTCCGCTCGGGACATTGACGTGATGGTATTTTTGGCTCTTTGCAACCGCTGAGTCATTTTGGGTCCCCGGGCTCGATGTCGGGAGTCGAATGAGTTCGCATCTCGTGGCGCTTAGCGTGGCGTCGCCTTTCTTTTCTCACCAAACTTGAGTCCCGTGGTGGCACAACAGGGCCTGATACGCGCTCTCGCTCTCCCCCATTCAAACTATCAACCATTTATTTAAGCCCAAGCTGATTAGGCACGCGGGCGACAGTTCAATCCGACCCTATGAAGAATGGACTGGGCAGTGAGGGCCGGATTTAATCTGTCAACACCCTGTTAGCTCGGCAGCATCGTGCACCCTCACGCCGGCTTCAAGGTCAACGGACCGGCCCCTGTGCCTGTACCTGAGCTCAGACCACCAACCGCCGTGCTTGTGCATGCCTCACGACAAGGATGCTCAATGACAACTGCTTTTTCTAACCACACTATCGTTTCTTACAACCGCCATGCACCAAGAATGAAACCCTTTCGTGCCTTTCACGCTTTCTGACAGTCCATCATTTTGTCCGCATGTTGCGTCTCCTTAGGGCGCCATGGAGCCGCTTCCTGGGTTTCCACCGCTGCAAGCTTCAGGATGCCCCGTACTCCGTACAGAGTTTGGCAACCTATATACCTATCCAACATGGGTTCTTGAAAGAGTCTACATGGCACAGCCTTGTTTTCAGGAGAGGCTTGCCCGGAAATTGCACCCCCGTTGGTCCAGAGCCTGATGCCGTACTACGCACCAGCCGCTCTGTAAGTACCCAGTGTCTATGCTCTGACTGGACTTGTGAACCTGTTTATATAGATGCCCAGAGCCTCCCCGTCTTCCAACAATTCTGTTTCTTGCTCTATAACAACTTTGTCCTTTGCGTAGCTTGCTTCTTCCCTTTTCCCTTTGAGGACGCTTCTGCCTCTGTTCCCCAAGAAGTCAAAAGTCATTCGTTTCCTTTGACTCCTTCTTTTCATCTGAATATATCACGGCTGGATTTTAATATTTTCTTTCAGCAACTACTCACACTCACTATATCAATATTGTATCACTACTATCAACAATGAAGTCGACTCTGTCCCTTGCGGTTGCCGCTGCCGGCGTCCAGCAAGCCGCCGCTACCTCGGGCAGTATCGGACTCGGACTCGGCGCCTCGTTTGATTTCGGTTTGGACTTCTCCAACGCCAAGACGTTCAATTGTCCTGCCAACATCGTCAACAAGTGTACTCCTCAACAGGAGAAGGGTTGGGACTTTAGCGACTTAGCTACTGGTGCCTTTGAGCTCTACGCTGGCTTCGACTTCGGCGGCGGCTGGACCTGCGAGGACAACTCTCGCAAGCGTGGTGTGGTCCAGGGCCGAAATTTCGGCCTCGGAAAGCTCATCTCTGGTACTTGTGACCAGCGGAGCAACAGCGGTCTTGACATCGCGATTGGAGCCAATGCTGGCGTCGATGCTTTCTCTATTGGCAGCTTCGACCTGTCCACTGAATTTGATGCTCGTCTGGAATTCTTATATGGCATGACTGACGGCAGCATTTGCAAGCAAACTGCTGACTGCCAGCGAGGCGGTTCTACCATTGTCAATAACCAGTGCGGTGGTGCCAAGAACGTCAGCATTATCTACCCCAGTCAGATCAAGACGGGTCTTAACTTGAGCAGCAAGTGCAAGGTCTCTTGCCACAAGATAAACTGGCACTGCGGCAACCCCCAGACCAAGCCTTCGACTTCTCGCATCACCATTCCCAGCACCACTACCCAAGTAACCCAGGCCACTTCCGGTGTTCCTGGAACTACCTCTACCCAGCCTGGTCAAGGTACCACTTCCACCAACACCATTCCCGGAACCTCCAGCCAGCCCGGTCAAGGTACCACTACATCTACACCTGGTCAAAGCACTGCTTCGACTCAGCCTGGCCAACAGACCACCACCACTACTGTTCCTGGTATTGACACAACCACTGCCAACACTAAGCCCAACCAACAGACCACTCCTTCCGCTCCTGGAACCACCAGCCAGCCTGGCCAAGGTACCACTTCGACTCAGCCCGGCCAACAGACCACCACTACTGTTCCTGGCACGGACACAACCACTGCCAACACCGAACCCAACCAGCAGACCACTCCTTCCGCTCCCGGTACCACCAGCCAGCCTGGCCAACCGACCACTCTTGCTACCACTAGCACCCAGACTACTACCTTCATCACAACCTACGACGCCACCTCGACTGTCTTTACTACTTCCACCAAGACCATCATCAGTTGCGGACCTACTGTCCCTGAGTGTCCTGGTCAGACTGGATCTCACATTGTTACCGTCACTATTCCTGTGAGCACCACTATCTGCCCTGTCACCGAAACTCGAACTAGGACCCAGGATGTTTCTGCCACTATTTCTACCACCCAGTCTAGCCAACAGACCACTCTCGCTACCACCACTGGCACCGAGACTACTACCTTCATCACAACCTACGAGACAATCTCGACTGTCTTTACTACTTCCGCCAAGACCATCGTCAGCTGCGGTCCTACTGTCCCTGAGTGTCCTGGCAAGACTGGATCTCACATTGTCACTGTCACTATTCCTGTGAGCACCACTCTCTCCCCTGTTACGGAAACCCGCACTCGGACCCAGGCCGTTTCTACCACCGTTGTCCTTCCCCCTAGCTCCAAGACTGAGGGCAGCGTCAAGCCCACTGATGAGAAGCCCAATTCTACCGGCGAAGCTCCCAAGCCCACTCAGCCCCCTCCTTGCCCTTCCGTCGTCCCAAGATGTCTCAACACTTTCCTCGCCCTCAAGTCGAAGTGCAAGGACAACACAGATACTGGCTGCTATTGTCCCAACAAGGAGTTCGTCGATACCATCTTCAGCTGTATCTACGCTCACGGCGAGAGCGACAACATCATTTCTGAGGCCATCGCGTTCTTCCAGGGCATTTGCGGACCTTATATCCCTCAGAACCCCTGCATTGTTACTGGTGCCAAGCCCATCGCTGAAATAATCACGGTCACTGGCACTCCTCGCATCACCTCTGTTCCTTATACCACCATTGTCTATGCCACTACCGACGTCGGCCAGTCAACCACTCAGATTGTTTCTTTTGAGGCTACCATCCCGAACATTGCCATGCCTCCTATCGGAGTTCAACCGACTCAGCCCGCTGCTCCCCCGACTGGACCTGCCGGCCAGCCTGGCACGGCCCCTGCCATCACTGGCACTAATGTCAACCCCGCTGTTCCTTCCAGCTCCTTGCCCGTGACTGCTGGTGCTGGACGCGCTGGTGCTGGTATGCTTATTGCTGCCTTCGCCTTCGTGGTTGCTCTATAAGAAGGGTTTAAGGCAATGAGCCGGTAAACGGCCGATAATTTTGGGAGTCGGTTCCATTTCCTTTGGGGGCAAGCAAATATTCCCTAAGGACTACTGTATTTATTTTCTAGAGATTATATCAACGCATGCTGCGCAAAGGCCCAGGGGTCAAAGAGGCGCTCGGGAAAAGGGCCATTTGTTACGCCTCGTACCATTCTACACGATCCTTACGAAATGTACGTGGACAGTTGGGGAAATTCAAGACTCGCGCAAAACAGCCTGTGTTTGTGGGAGACGAGTCTCGGGACGACCTGATGGGGGACCATGTAGAAACCAGTCTACAGGGCACAGGGCCAGATTTTTGTAATATTAATATCCTTTTGAGTTCAATGATTTGCTTCTGTGATTGTGATGTGCTGTATAATTAGATTGATGCCCCTGGCCTGGGGTGGCGATGTCTAAGTTTCTCACTGTTACCACAATGGGTAATCAGTATTGCATAAGGTGGTAAAACTCGACGTTCAAACTGGCAGAGTCTGAAATCAAGCGACGCCGAAGTGAGTGAGAATCAAAGTGGGTAAAAATAAGGTCTAGCGGGCCTACAAACCTGAAAGCCAGATCCGTATCAGATAACGACTTCAGTTTTGAAAGTATGGCCGGGTTGTGTAGCGCTGTTTATCGTAGGAGTAAATGAAAGGCTCAGCCTAGCCAGTACAGCCAAAAAGAAGATTGCATCATTTTTGTAGCAAGGAGGCTAGAACGACAGTCTAAAGTACATCCTCTCATAACTCAACACACGCTCACAGAACGACGAACAAGAAACGCAACCTCGAAGAGAAAATCGCATGGATTAGAATTTCTCAATGGCGGGGGGGCAAGCAAGCAAAGTTTATCAACAAGATGAGTTCCATCGAATCTTATAGCTTGGCACCACTCTCCTTCCGCCTCTGGCGCTCCTTGTCCTTGAGCAGCCTGCGCAGAATCTTCCCGCTGGGACTCTTGGGGATGACGCCGATGAACTCGACTCCGCCGTTGAGCCACTTGTGTTTCGCCTTGTGGTCCTGGACGTGCTTGAGGATGGCGCTCGTGATTTCCTCGTCGGACTTGCCCTTTGACTCGTTGGACTTGGTCACGTAGGCCTTTGGCACTTCGCCGGCGCGGAGGTCGTGCACGGGGATGACGGCGCAGTCGGAGACGAAGGGGTGGGAGAGCAGATGGGCTTCTAGTTCGGCGGGGGCGACTTGGTGGCCCTGGGGCGAGGGGAAGATTAGCTCTTATTTTTGTATTTCCTTTTTATACGGGGTTCGTGCTCTATCGTGATTTTTTTTTTTTTTTTTTTTTTTTTTTTGGTGAAAGCCAGGGGTGGATAAAGGGGCTTTTGAAAGAGGCAATTGCGCGACGGTTGGTTGGGGAGTGGTTGTAACGGTACCTTTACTTTGATGAGTTCCTTGATGCGATCCGTGATGACAAAGTGCTCGGTTCCCTTGGGGGACATGCGCACGAGGACTTCGTCTCCGGTGCGGAGCCAACGTCCGTCTTCGTGCCATACGAAGGTCTCGGCGTTGGCTTTCTCATTGTGCAGGTAGCCTAGTGCGACGGACGGAGACTGGTAGAACAGCTCGCCGCGGGTTTCGTACGCGGTGACCTCTTTCCCCTCGGCGTCGATGACCTTGGCCTTTGTGCCTGGGATGAGAGAGCCCGAAGAGCCGCCCAGTCGGTCGGTTTCGCATGTGGTGACTATCGCGGGGGACGATTCCGTCATGCCTGTAGTCGGGAGGCCGAATTAGTACATCAAGGCCTCTGTCTCTCTCGCGTCGTTGACGGGGATAATGCCGGCCGAGAGATTGCAGGCAGGCAGCACCTCACCGTAACCTTGACCGATATGCCAGTTCGGCCAGACGGCGAGCAGGGAGTCGACGATCTCTAGTGCCAGCGGCGCGGCGCCGCAGTAGACCCATCGCACGCTGCTCAGGTCATACTTGGAGACCTTCTCCATGTTGGTAGCGAGATAGATGAGCATGGGCGGCACGACGGAAAGCTGGTGGATCTTGTACTTCTGGATGGCGCCCAGGAAGGTCTCGGGCTCGAATCTGGGGAGGACGATGGTTTGGTCGCCGCGGTAGTGGCCTAGGAGCGAGACCAAGGTGAGGCCGTAGATGTGGCTGAAGGGGAGAACACCCAGGTTCACATGCGTCTTGAAGTTGAGCTCCCTGCGGGCTACGTCTTCGACGAGTCGGACCTGGGTCACGTTTGCTATGATGTTGAAGTGCGACAGCATGACGGCTTTCTATCAAGAGCGTTCAGTTTGAAGTCGTCGGGGCCATTTGACTTGGGATTCTTACCGGCAGCCCGGATGTACCGCTCGAATAGCACAGGTACGCCGTCTGTCTGGCGCCCTGTCCCTTGGTCCATCGCAGCGGCGGCAGCGGCGGCAGATGCTGGCCCTCGTCGATCAGGTCCTCTATCGTCTGGAACCTCGCGTCCGGGCGGGTGTTGGGCACGGGGAGGAGGAAGATGCGGTCGCGCGGGATGCCCGCCGCCTCAGCGGCCCTCAGGGCGTTGTCCAGGAGAGGGACGCAGGTGAAGAGCGCGCGGGAGGCGGACGATCGGAGCTGGTGCGCGAGTTCCTGGTGGGAATACGCCGCGCTGGCGGGTGTAACGATGCCCGACAGACGGTGGATGGAAAGCGTAAAGGGGATGTAGTCAATCTAGGCGGGAAACAAACGCCCGTCTTGTTAATAATGTTCTTTGAAATCATGCTTTCTCTTCCCCTCCATCATCCCCTCTCAGGCTTATACGATTCATGGTCGTGGGACTTGGCATAGTTGTCTCGCCTTGCCTGCCCATGATGCAGCAGAAGCCTGCCGGAAAGATACGAGGCAGCTGGCTTACCGTGTTCAGGGCGTACACACAGACGACCCTGTCCCATTCCGTGCCCTCGTGGGGGTTGAGGCCCAACCTCTTCGCGACGCCTCGCGCCAGGTAATCCGTCCGCTGCGCAACTTCAGCGGCGCTCCGGCTCTTGCCCGTGAGGCCGCATGTGTAAGGGTGTCTGGATTCGGCAATCGGGTACCGGCCGTGCTCGGGGTCATTGATGAACGCCTCGAGGGTGATTGAATCGGGAATCTCTTTTCGGGGCGAAGATTCACCCCTTTGTTAGCTCTGCGTCTGGATCCCCCTTTCTCATATCTCGCACTTTGTTGTAGAGACCCCCAGCAGGACTACGAACCTGGAAGAGCGGGCGTCGTGGGTGGTGGGAGGAACACCATCGTGACGAGGTTCGAGCGAAGCTGGCTTTTGGACAGGCACTGACGGGATCAGCAGAGTGGCAGAGCGCCGTGCTGAAATCTCGAGAAGAGTGAGAAAAGGTAAGGGAAGAATTGCAGCGTCGCGGAAGAGATTGTTGGCGTGCGCAGTCACGAGAGGTTAATAATTAAATGGAAACTGGCGAAAAAAAAAAGCAACATTTTGTTACCGACGCCTCTGCCGAAGAGCGGGCCTCGTCGTTAGCCCGTCGGTAGCCTATCGCATTTCGGAACCTGGCTCTCACGCGGGCCGGAGAGTTGACAAGGGTGGGAGTCTTGATATATAACGTTGTCGGCCAGTCGCGGCCTCTCCTGCGGCCCCACTTCCGCCGTTTTCTCCTAAACACCGTCTTCACTTGTTCCACCGGAGGTCCACCGGATGGGAATGGGATCGGAAGCCGCTAAACGCGTGAGGCATGTTAAGAAACCCACGACCGGCATGCTTATCCATCGAAGATGAGATCCATCGATTTCCCCGGACTTCCTGTGGACTCGCTATCCTTCCGCGGAGAACAAGCTACAGCACGAATCCAGTATAGACCCGGCATGCCGGAGTCCCGTAGCGCAAGCGTAATACTGCATACTATAACCAGCACAAACATGGCCGTCACTGCCGCCGTGGGAGAGGGGGCCTTGGGCCGGAGCGAAGGAACATGGCAAGGACTATTGACGGTTGTCACCCCTTGGCACGAAAATTGATGGCCAGCTACACCAAGATGTGTCTCTCGTGCGTGTCATGTGCTGCTGTACGGTATGGTTTGTGCAAATGTGCCGGCCAGTAATGTACAACAAGCCTAAACGTAAGTATCCCAACACCATGTACTCCGTATGTGCATGCTAACTACAAAACATTTGGAAATATAGCCAGAACCCATGCCATCACCAACAATCCACCCAACGCAGCCGGGCGAGTTCCGGCGTTATCAGTGCTGCCGGTTTTCGTCGCTGCCGGTACCGATTGTGTGGTGACAATGCCTACGAAGCAATCCGGGTCGAACTGGGGGCACGATGTTACCGTGTACACGGTCGTGTATGCGCTGGTGGGCAGGCTCTGCTTGGTAACCTGGCTCCCTCCAGTGAAGACAGCATCGCTCTCTTTGCAATTGCCAGTGGCCGACGGAACAGCGCTCGTCCCGGATGAGACGGCGACGATGTCGTTGTTGCCACAGTCAGCCGCCTGGGCGATGTGCACCTCCCGGTTGTCCCAGTCAAAGACGAAGTAGCCGGCGCGCAGCACGCTGTCACCGATGATCTGCTGGTCGGTAGTGATGACGACACCCACGTAGCAGGTTTGGGATTCTCCGCCCATGTTCAGGATGAAGTCTTTGAACGAGACGCGGATTGTCTTGGGCCCGAAGCCGAAATCGACGCTGCCTGCGGCATTCTGAATGGAACAGGGCACCTTGAAGTAGCCTTCGCTGTCAGCTTCTGCACCCAAAGCCTGCAGGATGGGCAGGGCTACCGCAGAGTGCAGTCTGCTAACGGTCGTGCCGGAGTCGAGCATGACGTTGGCATCGCCAGCAGCGACCTTGGAGGCCGTCGACCAGGTGGCGGTGACGCCGATTGAAGTCAGCTCGACGGCCAGACGATATTCGTCTTTGATGCCCTTCACAATGGGGCGCTTCTCAAGCGCGCCGATGAATTTGCTCTTGTCGAAACCACCGTAGATTACGGCGCCGTACTGGCTATCCGAGTGACGTATATCCAGGGCATAGACACGACTGGCAATGACGCCTTCTGCGGCCATGGAGCTCAGCACCAGGCGGTACGGCTCATTGGTGTCGAAGCCGCCCTTTAAGTCTGGGGCAAGGCCAAGAATGCCCTGAGACTGGCCCCTGCTTCGAGAGACCACGCCAAAGGTCTGGTTGGTGACTTTGGCGCCTCCTAGGGACAAGGTGTCGTTGTAGTAGACGATGGTGGCCGAGGTTTGCGTGCTCGTGTCGGACGGGTCACCGTATCTCAACTCCTCGGTCCCAAACGGGCCGTCAGATGTTGCAGATTTGCGCGGGTCGTATTTGCCGAGCTTCAGACACTGCTTTGCTTGATTTTGGCTCTTGGTAGTTCGGCAGTCGGGATTGACCCAGAGCTCGCTTGATCCTGTATCCAGCAAGACGGTGACTCGCTGTGGAGGATCGCCAATGTGGACTATTGCAAGAAAGAAAGAGACAGGAAACGAGGGTCAGCACTTATAGGGCTCCTCTCGGCCCTCATCATCCGCATGTGCTACCACAAGCTCAAAGAGCGAAACCAGGTTGCAGTACCGTGACTCACCGTCTGCGGCGTAGAAAAACTCCATGTTATGCAGCTTGTCCTCGAATGCCTTGGCGGCTCGTTTGGAGCTGGCCGGCCGCTCGACCGTGGCAATGGGCACGGAGAGATAGCCATGGCCTCTTACGGCCCCGGAGAAGGCATTCATGGAAACCTCGCCGGCCGCAAGCAGGGAGTCGGCGGCCAGGGGGCTTAGTGCCGCGGCACCAAGCAAGAGGGAACGCATGCTGTAGACTAAACTACCAGGACTGTACGAGGGACTCGAGAGCAAAGCAGTCTATCTATCCAGAACCGTGTTCGCAAGCGGGCAGGTCCGGGGAGGGCAAGCCCTTTTGTTGACACCCAAGAGCTGACCGACGCCTTGCATCTCGCCTCGTGCTGACCTCGTGCTGATGCCGTGGATGGGGCGTCAGCCATCAGCAAGCGTGTCTAGCTAAGGCTCAGCCTCGGGGAATAAGGAATACTGCTAAAAAAGCAACCAAGGCATATTGACGCCACCAGATTAGAGTCCCGGGGGGGCTATCGGCGCCGAGACGGTAAGCAAGCAATGGAGACAGCAACAATAGGACACAAAGGGGAGATAGGGGAAGGGGGAGGGTTTGCTCCATACGCATCGCCAACCAAGTCTCCTTCTTCTCCATGGGCATTGCGTCAAAAGCCCACAACGAGCCGTGCTACCCTCGGGCGGACGGCACCTCTTTTCTTGGCCGAAAGGTGGTTAATGCTGCGGAAGTTTTGGTGCGATGACGATCAGGCAGGGAGCGAGCAGGACGAGCAGAAGGCAACAAGCAAACAATAAGCAGCCCCGCCCCTCCGGACACGGGCTGAGTACATACGCCAGGCAAATACGGAAATATGCGGAAAGTAATTCATAGCGGCGGGACTTTGAGTTGGCTCCCAGATCTTGTCATAAATGCCCGCGATGCCCGCGATGCCCGCGATGCCCGCGATGCAACGCTAACCCGCCGGCCAGGGCAGGCATTTGTTGGGGATCGGCGCGGTCCGGCAGGCAAACAAACAGACGAGCGGCAGCTGCGAGTGCCCGTTGGCGCACCCTTACCTACAGTACGTACCCTTCTTACCTTACCCTTTGGGCCTTGGTGCCTTGGAGCAAACTGCAACTGTGACTCCACAATGCTTTGTTTTGTCTTTTGTTTTGTCGGCTTGATGGCGGATGTGGGGCCCGTCATAAATGACTATTTCTACAGAGTATGACATGTTTGACATATTTCACCTTTTTCCCCCCGAAAAGTTCCGTCTTGAGGCCTCGATCACATGGAGCAGAGCTCCTGAATCTAATAATAACCGCTTGGGTAGGACCGAGTATTGATGGCATCAGTGGCACGCTTCAGCGCCGCCACCGACACCCGCGCCACACCTGCCCGCCTGCCACCGCCCTTCACCGCCACCACGCGGTCTTATCTCCGAGCACCAGGCACCCAACTCGGCAGGTTGTACCCAAGGTACGGTGGTGCACCTCCCTCGATAACCAGTCAACGTTCAACAGACAGCGCACACGTTCGACTTTCTCTGAAGCCTCAATTCAATGAATGCCTGGTGATGTCTCATCTGTAACATGTCAAGCTTGCGACGGAAAGTGATTGACGGTCCACGAGAAGATCGCTGTGAGAAGGCTTGGCAGCTGCGTAAACACATGCATACAATACTCTCAGCGCAAAATAAAATAAAATAAAATAAAATAAAACAAACCCTCATGTCAATTTTTTCTTTTTATCGCCTGCTTGACATGGCTGAGGAAAACTTGGCTATGTGTGCACCGTTTGCAATCCTGGTCGGTCATGCGCTCTCCTTCCAGCAGCGTCCGGGAACGAATGAATTGCATGAAATTGCACATTGCTTACGCCCCTCATGAGCTATGTACATACAGTGAGTGGTGTACCACGTCGACTATTTTTCATGGTGAGGCCGGATTGCCTGTCACATCTGAAACGTCACCACCCATGGCGGGGTCGAGGGGTCCACACATGCATGCTCATCCACATCCACGTCCACGTCCACGTCCACGCCTCAATGAGCTCATGCATCCATCTTCTCACCGATGTCTCAAGATCCTGATTCTACACATCACCAGCATCCTCCGCCTTTCATCCTTGCGACCACAAACACTGTAATGGCATTCAGTCACTCCTTTTCAATAAAAAGGGGCACAAGCCAGGGCCTGTGGTTGCTCCGGCTTGCTCCGTGGAACACGCACGCGTTGAGCCGCCCAGCAAGCGATCGGGTTCGGTCTTGAGGTATCCCGCTGTTGCATCATTGCAACATTGGAAAATCTTGTTCCAGCTTGCGAGCAGGGGTCTCTTGCTTGGCCGGGCCGGGCGAGGGAAGAGGGGACGACGGCGGGCGACACTCACTCACATCACGAGCTGGGCTTCCAAAGACCCCAGCATCGTCATGCTTGTCAAATCAATAATGAACAGGAGCATCATGAGCGGAAAAGAAACGTCACCAATGCGACTCTACCGTATTTGGCTTCCCGCAGCAGCCACGCGAGCTTCTCTGGCGGATCGGTAGCCACACCGGTCTAACGGGTATAGCAAGCCGATGAGCGGCTACTTGCCGACCTGAGCACAGCATTGGCACCAAGAGGTAAGACATGCGACCTCGCTCAAATGAGGCTTGCAATGTCTTGGGTGGTGCTGCCGAGGGGTATTTACTAGCCCTTTCCCCGAGATGTTGTGTTAGCAGCTTTGTCTTGTGGTTCATAAACCAAGCTCGTACAGTTCTTTGGCGGGAAGACGGAATATTCAGGACAGAGCTATTGATTCTGAAGCGGACACAAACAGCAGTAAGTGCCCTGGACTCTTGGACTCTTGGACCCTTGGACCCTTGGACTCTTGAACTGTTGAACTGTTGAACTCTGCCTAGAAAGCCGACAGGAAGACAAAAAGAGGCAAGCCAGAGCACAGGCAGCCAGAGAAGAAAAAAACGAGGGTAGAACACGAGGAATCACGGCATTCTCGACCGAGCCTATAACTTACACAGCTTCAGGCACCTCCCTCCTATCTGTTATTCTGGAAGCAACGACATCCTAGGCTACACGGAAGCGTCCTACAAGCAGTGTGACCTGAGACGACGACTTTGTCGGTACCCTTAGCGAACATTACTTGCAGGCGAGGCATACCACTTCGCTTGTCCTACCACACAAATACACCAAACAAGCCGGACCAAGTCTAAGTCTCGGTGATAGCAACTACTGCTCTTGCAGTTCTGTTGACTTCTGTTTCTATCTTGATTGCGATTCTGTAACGCTTCTAGGCGCTTGCGCGCGCCTTGAATGCCGCTATCATCCAAAACGCCTGCCGCCATTGTTATGCAGTGAGATCAACCGGAATTCTGCAAATATGGTGTTCTGCAAAGAAGAAAACAGGGAGCTCCTTCAGTCCCTCAAGTAAGTCGCAACACCTTGCCCATTATTCTGCTTCCCTGGTCTGGTTATGAGCCTGACCACATCACTGCGCAGAAACTTGGTGCAAAGAGATCGAGAAGCCGGAGAATATGTCCCGGAAAATTTTGATAGCATTCTTCAGAGCCTAGATGACATGTCAGCAAAGATTGATGAAAGCGCGGCCAGACCGGCGACTGTTGATCCAATGGCTGTTGATGAACCAGTGACGTTCAGACCGGGGCGCAAAGAGTATGAGGTTTTGCACGCGTATAACTCTCTGGTTGCCGCAGGGGGGCGGCCAGTTTGCCCACTGGGGGACACGAATCACATATCGAAAGATCCTCAGAAATATCTCGATATTTTGATGCCGTGGATCGAAAATGGTAGATCCGCGAGCGACCTGGACTGGAAAGGCATCTTTGACCAGCAGCTTTTGAACTGGAACCAATTTAGACTTTGGCAGCGACTACACCGAGATGGACCAGCAGATCTTCACGATGCAGTGGCGAACGAGATTTCGCCTCTCGCCGAGCAAGTTTTTCTCAGGGCTAGCGCTGGCCGCAGCGACAAGGCGAGGTTTGCCATCTATGTGGAATCAACTAGAAAACGTTTGACACACTGCGGCTTTACCAAACCCATTTGCTTCAATGTTGACACCAAAAAGCAGGACGAATGGACAACGTGGATTGAGTATCTGAGTTTCGAGCTCCACTGCTTCGACGATTGCTCTCGTCGTTTCCTGGGGGAACAGGGAGAGTTGGGAAATTCTGCTATTGCCTCCAAGTTGAACTGCACAGCAGGGCGTGAGAATCACGGTCTTTCACAAAGTCGACCTGTGGCACGGGGACCGCTGTCGAGTGATGCTATTTTCCAAGGCGACAACAACAACAACAACAACAACACCAACTACCATGATGTGGATGTCGCTAGTGAGAAAACGGCCGGTAGGACCGGAGACAAAACCGCGTATTCGAACGTCACTACTGCTCAGGTGGCGCCGGAGGATTCTCCACAGATGAGCATTGGCGAGGGTAAGATAGGGCATCGACTGGTCAAGCTGAATTCTGCTGAGCACCACAACCTGATCCTGAGATGGGCGTTACTCCAAGAGCCCAAGATAGCAGCCATGCGCGTCCAACGGCAGGCGGCTGGCCCGGTCCGCAAGATAGCCGTTCCGGGGTCTGACCTGCGGCGTCTGAAGCGGCACTGGGATGGTTCCATGTGCACTCCAACCCCGGTAACAAGTGATGCCATGATGACATGCGCCTCGAACGAAAATGACGTACCAGAGACGAAGAGATATCGTGGCAGCGGGTAACAGAGAGCTATCTTCGCCGGGGGCCTCGCGACGACAAAACTACAACGGGTTTACTTTTACACTCATTACAATTTATACCATTGAAGGCTGTCCCCCATTGTGCAATCTCTCTCTCGAAGCTGCGCAGAAAAGTTGGATCCCAGCCTTCGACCCGAGCGAGATGCTTCAATTTTGGCGGCTACGAACCAGGAGATTTAAAAACTAGGATGGTAGGATATTCACTAAATCGAGTTGATTGTTTTTTTTTTTTTTTTTTTTTTTTTGAAACAACAGGACCAATTCAAGCTTGTTGGCATTTTCAAATCGCCATGTTAGAAAATGGGCACCAGGACTTTTTCGTGATTGTTCCCCTCGTGTGTGGTGCATGCACCTGTTTGTTAGGACCTCTGACTGAGTCTTCGGCAGTTGGTCATCTACAATATCAATGCCGACTGAACCCCTCATCTTTTCCTTACACCGTTTTGTCGATGAGTCAGACATGCATGCATGGACAGCTGGCATGTCCAGGCTAGGTGCAACGGTCCTGCATACCAATAGGATCCGGCTCGCTGGGGCCACCCAAGACGCGCGTTGTCCTTTTAAAAGCCACAAGTCGCAACGTGTGAATGCACGCAAGGTACCCCTCTACCTGACTGTGAGCTTGAGACTGGGCTTAGCGAGATGCTACAGCAGACCTCTCTGCTGGACTTTTTCCATCGATTGACAAGGGCGCTTTCGGGCGGCCACTTCTGGCGAGGGCTGGTCGATGGAACAAACACTGGGTTGCACTGCAGCGAGATCCCAGGGCGGGCGTTCCGGGCTTTCATCATTGCCAATGAGGGTTTGATAGGCATTGGCTGTGGACGAAATAGGATTGGCGGAGGCGTCTTGACGGCCGAGTAGTGGGAGAGCGGGACGGATGAAGCTGCGCAGGATCCTAGCCGACGGGACAGATTGATTGAGGGCGAGGCCAGCGTGTTTGCGAGGGGTACGGGTGCAGGGACTAGCTGTCAACTCTGATTATGGGAGGCGTGGTCCTTTGCAGAGGCGGTGCCTATTTCGACTGGGTTGCAGCCGCTTCTGCAGCGAGGGAGTGAGATGCGTTGTTTCCGCTCAAGTGCATTTTGTGGCAGGGTGAGATTGGGCATGGGACAAGATGGTTGACAAGGTTTATGGCTGATGTCGTGCAGGGCGCATGTGTAACAAGCAACTTGTTTTTGTAGCCACGCATTCACATGGTTTCGCGCTGGACAAGCAAGCGGTAAGATGTGTCGTCTTTGCATGCTGCTCGGTTTCTGATCAACCCGCTTGACTTGCACTTTGGTCAGGATCGCTGGTTGTGTATTGCCACCTGCAGATATCGAGTAACACGAGTGCTGCGACTTGATCTTTCTGTTCTACGCGCCGACACACAAAGCTCCCACGACGGGATTAAATAAGATTCAATTTGGAAACAAGCACCTCTATCCGGTCCCTGGGAACCTAAGCAGACGCAAGCACGCCCCTGAACCAATCCCTCATCCTCCGCGTGGCATCGCCCGGGCTCTGGAAGACGTTCTCGATCAGGATGAAGTCGTGGGCCTCCTGCTCGGGCTCGTCCAGCCTGATCTTGCACGTCGCGTTCCGGCGGCGCAGCAGGCTGACCAGGCCGACGCCCTGGTCGTAGAGGATCTCGTTCTTGCCGACGGTCAGATAGAGCCGGGCGGTGGCACGGCCGATGCCGTCCAGCCAGGACTCGTCGGCGTCGAGGGGCGTCATCCACGGGTTCGCAGCCGAGTAGTTGCCGGCCATGATTTCGGCCCCATGGGCCTTGACCATGCTCTCGCCGTAGATGGCGAGGCCGATCTTGTCCAGGCTGGCGAGCGAGATCATGTCGTGGCCGTCGTTGCGCCGGAAGGAGTCGGTGAAGACGTTGTTGCCCAGCCAGGGGGAGACGAGGAAGACGGCGCCGAGGGGCTCGCGCAGGCTCAGGCGGCGGATGCCCTCGTGCGGGTGCAGCACGTGACCCAGCACCTGGGCGGCCACGTTGCCGCCGGCCGAGTCGCCGCCCAGGTAGACGTGCGAGGGCCGGACGCCGGCGTCGAGGATGAGCGCCAGCGCCTCGGCGGCCTGGGCGAGCGGCACGGGGAAGCGGCCGGCGCCCAGCAGCGTGTAGCGCAGCACGGCGACGGCCACCTCGACGCCGGCCTCGACGCCCGTCTGCACGTACGCGTTCCAGCACCACTCGAAGTGGCCGCGCAGCGCCGGCGCCACGAAGCCGCCGCCGTGCAGGAAGAGCACCACCCGCGCCGCCCGCCGCCGGTCGCCCAGCCACAGCAGCGAGCCCCCGGTGTCGCCCAGCACCTGCACCTCGTGCACCAGCCGCTGGCGGAGCGCCGGGTCCGCGGTGCGCCGCAGCTTGTCGCTCATCCACGCGTGGTATGCGTCCACCGTCGGCCGCGCGTAGGCCTGCACCTCGCGGTCGGTGAAGCTGCTGAAGGCCACGTCGACCAGGGCGCAGAAGACGTAGTGCCTGGTGAGGAGGAGCAGCCTGCGGCGCGCGGCGAAGTAGGCGATGCGGAGGATGGACAGCGCCAGGCGCAGCGGGACTTTTGTCCCATCGGGTCAGCAGCTTGTCTTTTTTTTTTTTTTTTTTTTTTTTTTTTTTTCCTGTTGCAAAGAAAATACAAGTACAGATAAACACAGGAACGCGGAAACAAAGGATCGCCGACGTACCGATGGTCGTCGCCTTGGCCAGCAGCCGGAGATGCTCCCCCATCGACAGCTGCGGCCTCCCGACCTGGAAATAAGCCGGCTGCGCGCCATCCGGTCGCAGGACGCTCTGTTCAGCCTATGACGAGAGAAGTTGGGCGACGCATAAGCTTGCTGAGAAACTAAGAACGGATGTTTGTGTGAAAACGGGCTTTGCTGCAGCTTGCTCCAGCACACATCAACGTACCATTGTTTGGGCGGGGGTTTGGTTTCTTTGAGCAACACGGGGTTGGAACAAAGACGAGTGTGTTTGCCTCGCCAGGGGAAAGAAGACCTGCCTGTCCATCTTTATGCCATGGACGTTGCTCGCCGTATCATGTGAATTTGCGGCATCCGTGCGCGTTTGCCCTGATTGGGGTTCGCGCACGACGCTAGGGGCTTGGTTCTTGTTGATGTCTGGGAAAACGGGACTGGCTTGGCGTAACCTGCCTACCTAGGCATGTATGTAACATGCACTTGACGGGCAAGTACAAATGTAGTACGGAACACAGCCACGTCCCGGCCTAGGCACCCGCGGCCGGCCCAGCCGATATTACCTCGGCAAACCCCAACCCTGCCGGACAACCTGCCTTCTGATTGACAGCCATATGATGGGAACTGCTGTTTCCGATGACCAACCGACTCCCGGCAGAGCTGCTGTTTGTTGTTGTCTTGTTCGTCTGGTCCCGTGTTCATTTCCTCACGGCACCCTATTGGGTATTGCTGTTCTGAAGAAACGGTGTCAAAGCCAGGAACAAAATAAAGAACACAAGGAAAAAATCAGGAAAAAAATCAGGCGCTCAGCTCATGTTGCCGCTGCGTTGTTGCGCCGCCTCCGCCCCGGCTTTTGTTCCAGCTGCATGCGCAGGTCCGTGATGTACATGAACCTCGTCGGACATGAAAAGGCAGTTTCTTTTCGTCCCTCCCATCTCGGTGCCTGCCTGCCTCGATTCGACCCGCTGCTCTTTGTTATATACAAGAAGAAACCCCTGTTCTTGCGTCGCTATCCCGTCTACTGCAAAATAAAATACGTAAAATCACAAAACCGCCACGTAGACATGTTCTCGCGCGAAGGCTTCACCATCGACGTCGTCGCCGGCTTCATCAGAAACTGGCTCATCTCCCCGAGGACGGCGCTTCCGATCGCCCTGGCGCTCGCATGGGAGCCGCTCTTCGCCCGTCTGGTCCAGCAGCTCCGGTCGCAAGACAGGGCGCTGGCCGTCCGGGCCGTGGTCTACTGGCACGCGGCGCTCGGCCTCGTGCTCGCGCTGAACGAGCAGCTCAACAGGCGGTCGGCCAACAACTGGGTGCGCGATTCGCGCTGGGACTGGGACGCCGAGGTTGTCGCGCTGACGGGCGGGAGCAGCGGCATCGGCGCGAGCATCGCCAAGCGCCTCGTCGGGAGGAACCCGCGCACGCGCATCGTCATCATCGACTATGTGCCGCTCGCCTGGACGCCGCCCCGCGGCTCGCGCGTCTTCTTCTACGAGTGCGACTTGTCTGACGGCGCGGCCATCAGGGCGACCTGCGCTCGCATCAGGGACGAGGTCGGCCACCCTACCGTTCTCTTCAACAACGCCGGTCTGGCCAGGGGCGCTACCGTCATGGAGGGCACCCAGCGCGACGTCGAGCTGACCATCAAGACGAACCTCATTGCTCCCTTCCTGCTGTGCAAGGAGTTTCTGCCCGAGATGGTCCGCAGAGACCACGGCCACATCGTGAACACGGGGTCCATGAGCTCCATCGTCGCTGCGCCCTCCATCGTCGATTATTCGGCCTCCAAGGCAGGGCTCACCGCGCTGCATGAGGTAAGTCTACTCACCGTTCCCATATTTTGCCCTGTAAGTGGTCTTCATCTCGGACAGGCTGGCCTAACATTGTCTCCAAGGGTCTTCAACTCGAACTAAAGGGCTTGCACAAGGCTCCACGGGTCAGGTTGACCCTGGCCATCTTTGGCTTCATCCGCACACCTCTCTTCACGGGGAGTACAAACGAGCTCAACTTTGTGACGCCGCTGCTGAACGTCGAGACGGTCAGCGAGAAACTCGTCGACGCCGTGTACAGCGGCTACGGGGGCACAATCTACGCACCTGGTATAATGAGATATATCGCTGCCATGGTAAGCTCTGTCCCTTGCCCTTGCCTTGCCTTGCCTTGCCCTTCCCTTGGGATTTTCCCATTTTCAATACCGGCGGGCGAAAAAGAAAAGAAGAAAAATCTGATTTCAGTCACAGAAGGGAGGCCCGGGATGGCTGTTCCGACTCATTCGAGAGCGATCTTTGAGAATCGACTTTGATGCTCAGCGTCAGAGGAATCACTATGACAAGGACACTGGGAAGCGCATCGGGCCAGCTTTGGACCCGTTGGAGAAGAAGTAAGGCTGCATCATGACGGCCACAAGAGACGGACGATACGCATCACGCGAGCTCTTCTCGGCATTGTCAGCCAAGGTCGCAGCCACAAGGGAGCTCGATTCCAGGAAATGCCATCGGGATCGGACGTTGCTGGGACGTTGACAGCGCATACCTTGGTCCCTGGCAATAACACAAATCGTCACTCGGCTTTTGCTGACGACGGCTCCTGGTCTCATCCGAGCTGCAGGCCCGGCCGGCCGGCTGTTGAATGCTTTGAGCTGCAGAGGGGGGAATCGGCCAGGTCTACCGTCAGCGCCATGGCTTTCACCATTGACGTTCAAGTGCCTGTCGTTGCAAAGCCCTTTGCAAACTGTCCCGGACTTCGGATAAGAGCGGTGCAACCACCGGTGCTTGGCCGTGAGAAGCTGAGCTGGGGTCATGGACTTCTCCTCGACTTTGCTGCGTTGTGGAATGCCTACTTGAGTAGCCGCGCATGGTAAGGAGGAAAGTTGCAAGTCGGCATGGCCGCTGTGCGTTGGGCTGTGCTACATGGATAGATACATAGATATAGTGTAAGCTTGCCGGCGCTCTTTGGGCACATCTCTTCAAGAAGTTGCAACTATGAAAGCTGGCAAGCGTGGCAGTTTCTCCTCTTGACACTTGGTCTCCTTTGGTACATTATTGACGAGAGAATCCCGCACAGGCAGTGCGGTCTGCATGCATAGGCTGTCGTTCTCGGCCGTCGTCCCGGTGCTATCATGAGACATTCGTTCTCTGAGACATTCAGATCTGACGACACGTGGTTTTGCAAACAAATACCCAGGTGAGATGGTGCCGACTCCTGGAAATTTCTTTATTCCCCACGAATTTCATTTCTTCGTCCCCTTCTCAAAACAGAAAAGCTGTGTGCTCTTCTGAGGCAACTACATGGAGACCGAGGCTGGCCTAGTTCGCCTTTTCTCCTTCGGAGTAAAGACACGGCCACATGCTGCACAAGAAGCTGTGTTGTTGAGAAATCATCATCACTAAGCTTGAATATAATTGACACAATGCCAAGCCGCATGTTATTAATACCTCGACGGTCGCACATTAAGCTCCTGTCGTACAGTTCCCTGCCTGCTCATTCAATTTTTTGCACAAGATACACTACGCCTCCTTCTTGCCTGTGCCCGAGACGAGTAATATGGCGCTGCCCAGCTGCCGCCTTACGTCCTCCTTGTTCACATCATGCGTGTCTTCGACCTCTCCCCACTGCGTCGCCTGCCAGTCCACCTCCATGCTGACCGTCTTGGCAGCCTCTTCCACACCGAACGGCACATTACTCGACAAATTCGGCCGCCTGCACGGCCCTTCGCTCCACTCCGTGACGAGCCGCGCCGCCGCCACGAGACTCTTGCCCGCCAACGCCGCCCTCTCTAGGCCGGCAATCTCCCATGCGTTTAGGCCGGATACCCAACCCTGAATGACCTCGCGCACCCCTTTCTCCTGCTTCTTGGGGAAGATGGCCTCCCCGTCCAGCACTGGCTGCAGCTTGATTCCCGGCCAGACATGCGTCGTCATAAAGGACACCACCTCTTCGGCAGTGCGCTTCTGGACATCGCGCAACGATTCGCCTGCGTCGTTGCGCAGATCGAACTGCCCTGCTGGTGGAGCCCAGCAGAGAAGCGAGTCGGTGTCGAGATGGCGCATCACAGTGGTGGTGATTTGGTCGCGAATCTTAGTGGCACTGGGATCACTGTCCGCGTCGGAGTCTTGTATGTCGAGAGCGCGGCAGATGAGGCCGGTCAGGGGGATGAGATGCTGCTTCGTCGCTTTGGCGGTCGTGGTGAGGGCGTCCCATTCGAGGGCCAACGCGAAGGCGAGGTTGAGTTTCGAGAGTGGCAGAGAGATGACTTCTTTGGTTTCCAGGTGGCGCAGCGGCCTCTGGTCGAGGAACACTTGGACAGCCCCTTTACATGAGTTACATGATTAGTCCTTGTTTTTTTTTTTTTTTTTTTTTTTTTGGGCTGTCTTTTCTTTCTGGCAGTTGGGTGCCAGGTTGACTTGGCTACGGCATACCATTGACTTCCCTAATGGTGACTTCCTTCCAGAACCTCTTGCGGAGAATGGTCTTTGTCTTTCCGTCTTTGCCGCTGCGGATGACCTTGGCCTGCTTGAGGAGCTCGGCATGCTTGCGACGACGCTCGATTCTCTCATGGATATTCCGGGCCGTTGGGGTAGGCGGCTCGGGGGGCGGGCCTGTGCCTACGTCGGGGGCAACGTGGGCGGCTTTGCAGGCTGTTGCGTGCAGTGCTCGGGCGTGGAATCGGGGAGCGACGGTGCGACAGAGCTCCCGCCAGGGAAGTTGGACTGCGGGCCGCATGTTGCGTGGTGAAGCTGTCGATGTCGAGCTTTAGTCTTGGTGGGGAGGGAAAGGAAGCAAGTTTAGCAGTTGGCAGAATGTCGCCTGGTTGGGCGGCTCCACCTTTTCTCCCACTCAATGATGGACTGTGACGGAGAGATGAGGCAGTTGACATTGAGCCGGTTCTCCAAGGGTACAGCAAATTAGGTGCAACTTGGTTTTGTTTGGTTTTGTTGTCGGTATTGCAGAACTCGACGCGGACTCGCCGGTGTAAGAGGCTCAGGATGCGACGGCCTGGTTTGCTGAAGGTAGGCAGAACTTTGATTCTCCGGCGGCGCAAGAGGGTTCCGAGAGGCTTTGGGACTGATGGACGTGTGTGTTGCTTGGTACCGTGGGTTCTTTCAGTTTGTACGTGATCCCCTTACTTTATTGCCGGGCTGAATGCTCGTACTGGCACATATTAGCTCCGACATGTAAAGACTCGATTGAAGGGGACAGAAGGCATTCCATTCCATCATGTGACGGCTGATAGTCCGATGTCATTGCTGTCATCTCCACCGTCATTTAGCTGCCACTGTCAACTGTAATGTACCTACCTAGGCACCTACGTAAGATAATTGTTGATATCTCTACAAGTGTCTCAAAGTGACCTTCTTCGGCCTAGAATCGCAATCTGCACGGTGGAAGAAGATGCTCAATTGACGACACTGCTCGAGTGCAGAGCTCCTATTGGCTTCACCACGCGGGCCCACCGAAGCCTAGCGCCAAAAGGAACGAATGCTGTGGTGTATCACGTGACGCATCCCGCCTTTCCTGAGACTCAAAGTGTCGACGTGGTGATAAACCAGTGCTTGGGCCAGCTCGCCAAGTTGACATCACGACCAAATTTCCTTCAGCCCAGCCGCCCAAGATGAGCTCCTTCAAGAATGAGGAGGGTTTTGACTCGGGCCTATCCAGTATCAAGATCGATCGCACGCAGGTATATCAAGAAAGTATGACGAGATACCAATGTCCCCATGACGATTGGCGGTGGGCTATCAACTCCTCTCCCAAACAGACTGGGCTAATGCCACATTGCAGCGGATACGGCCTTCACACGGAATAGCATTCAACCGCGGCGATGCCGAATCCTTCTGACAAAGCTCCTCCTCCTTCTCAATACGGGCGAGAGATATTCATCCGTCGAAAGCGACATCCTTTACGGCCGTATCTCCAATCTATTTATGGAGAAACAGGATGCCAGCCTCAGACAGATGGTTCATCTCGTCATCAAAGACTTGGCACTCTCTGCTGTCGAGAGCAAAGTTCTGGTTAACTCATCACTCGCAAGGGACATCGAAAGTGACCGCATCTATAAACAGAACGCCATCCGAGCCATGTGCCGCATCCTGGATGTTCGTACCGTCGCTCCCCAATTCACTGTATAACCTCGTATATCGCGATGCTGACCTGGTTTTCGTGATTAGGGAAGAGAGGTGGGCCGCTCAGAGGGCTCAGACAAGTTATTCGCAGCCTCCCTCGTGAACAAGAATCCTTCAGTCGCATCCGCCGCCTTAGTTTCTCTCTATCATTTACTGCCTATCGCTCCCGGTATGGTCAGAGACTTGGTTGAAGCTGTGACCAACCGTGCTAGCTACAGCTCCTCTTCAAGCACACCTTCCCACACAAACAGGTCCACAAAGGATCAATATCACGCGATTGGAATACTATACCAATTAAAAAAGCAAGACCGAATGGCACTTGCCAAAATGGTTCAGGAGTTGAATGAAGGCAAACTCAGGGAGAACAGGAAAGATAGAATGAGGGAGCCAACCAACGACCCTGCCGGCATCATTCTGCTGGTCCGCATTGCTGCCAAGTTGGCTCAGGAAGATCCATCAAAGCGAGAAGACATGATGCTACGTCTCCAAAAGTGGCTGACCCACAATTCCGCAGATATGGTAAACATTGAGGCTGCAAGGGCTATCTGTGAAATGCCCAATGTCACCGACGATGAAGGTGCCCGAGCTGTTCTCACCTTGCAAAGCCTCTTAAACTCTCCCCGCGCTGTTTGCAAGTTCTCGGCACTACGCATTCTTCACAACTTTGCAATTATAAAGCCCGCCGCTGTTAGCGTCTGCAACCCCGACATCGAAATTCTCATCTCCAGCACCAACAGGTCTATCGCCTCTTTCGCCATCAATACCCTTCTGAGGACTGTTAATGAGGCGAGCGTGGATAGACTGGTAAAGAAGCTCTCTGGGCTCATGTCCGATATGAATGATGAGCTCAAGATAACCATTGTCGAGACTATCCGAACTCTGTGCCTAAAGTTTCCCGATAAGCAGGCTGTCATCTTGACCTTCCTCAGCAGCATTCTCAGAGACGAAGGCGGTTACGAGTTCAAGCGCGCCGTTGTGGAAAGCATGTTTGATCTGATCAAGTTTGTTCCCGAATCCAAAAACGAGGCTCTGGCGCATCTCTGCGAGTTTACTGAGGACTGCGAGTTCACCAAGCTGGCCGTTCGAATTCTGCATGTCATTGGCCTGGAAGGCCCCAAGACCTCGCAGCCGACCAAGTACATTCGTTACATTTACAACCGCGTCGTGCTTGAGAACGCAATCGTGCGGGCTGCTGCTGTGACCGCCCTGGCCAAGTTCGGTGTTGGCCAGAAAGACCCAGATGTCAAGGCTAGTGTAAAGGTTCTGTTGACCAGATGCTTGGATGACGTTGATGACGAGGTTCGCGACCGGGCTGCACTGAATTTGAAGCTTATGGCTGAGGAGGATGACGACATGGCTGCAAATTTCGTCAAGAACGAGAGCATGTTCTCCTTGCCAGTGTTTGAGCATCAGCTCGTTATGTACGTGACCTCTGACGATCAGACTCTGTTCAACAATCCGTTCGACATCTCCAGTATTCCGATCGTTACCCGAGAGCAAGCCGATGCTGAGGACCGAACCAAGAAACTCACAGCAGTGGCCCCTACTCTTAAGCCACCCAAGGCTGGCCCTACGAGCACTCCTGCCGCTGGTGCTGATGCTGCACCCTCGGCCTCTGCCCTAGCTCAGCGCTATTCTAAAGAACTGTCGCAGATTCCCGAGATTCGGGAGTTTGGCAATGTCCTCAAGTCTTCGCCAGTAGTTGAACTAACAGAGGCCGAGACGGAATACGTCGTCACTTTGGTGAAGCACATCTTCAAGGAGCACATTGTCTTCCAGTACGAGGTGAGAAACACGCTACCGGATACGGTTCTGGAGGCCGTCTCTGTGGTTGCTAGCCCCAGTGAGGAAGACGAGCTTGAGGAAGTTTTCATCATACAGTGCGAGAAGCTGGCCAACGACGAGCCAGGGAAGGTTTATGTGGCCTTAAAGAAGGTCAACGGCGGAGGATCGATGCCCATTTCTTCGTTCTCCAATACTCTCAAGTTCACCAGCAAGGAAATCGACCCGTCTACGGGTGAGGCCGAAGAGACCGGCTACGATGATGAGTATGAAATATCAGAATTTGATCTGAGCGGAAGCGACTATGTTGTGCCTACGTTCGTCAGCAACTTCAGTCACCTATGGGAGCAGGTGGGGGCGTCAGGAGAGGAAGCCGAGGAGACCTTGCAGCTGAGCGGCATGAAGAGCATAGCAGGTAAGTACAGGTGCTATGGCCCATGTGTGCATTCTCGAGACTTATCACGAACTAACATGAATCTGTTACAGACGCTACAAAGGAACTGACCAATGCCCTTTCATTGCAGCCTTTGGAAGGTACAGATGTGCCTGTTAATCCAAGCACACATACGCTGAAACTGTTCGGCAAGACAGTTAATGGTGGCAAAGTCGTGGCCAACGTCAGGATGGCCTTTTCGTCAAGATCAGGAGTAACGACAAAGATCACCGTCCGAAGCGAAGAGGAAAATGTGGCAGCGTTAGTGATTGCGTCCGTGGCCTGAACGACCCGGGGCGTCGATGCAGGAGTTCATGACTTACTTCAATAAAGATAGACTTTGAACCATAACCAACCATCTATCTCATTCATCAAACGAGGAGGCAGGCAGGATGAGCTTTGGTCGCAACCCTTTACTTCTGCGTTGTGGAGCCATTGAGGTGGAGTAATAAACGCAGTACAATAGCAATACTCAATACTTGAAACACGGTGAGTCTGTCGCCGGACTAGCTTGCGAACGAAAATTGAGCGGGCAATGTAGTCAGATGTCCTCCTTGTAAAATTTGACAGACGAGCTCCCGCAAGGATGTGCTCTATAAACACCCGAGTCGAGCAAATTCAGTGCCCGCATTGTGAAATTATCTTGTGAAGGAGGAAGCGAGAAAGGATAGGCCACTGGAAAATGACAAGCACGTTTGGGGCTTATGTAGATGAGAATGTCGTTTGCGTTGGGAAGTCCAAGAAGTGATGTGGACGTGGTGCCGAAGTTGCGGTTGAGACAGGGTGAATACGTACATTGGTGCAGATGCTGTCAGGACAGCATAACAATTTCGACTACTTGGTTACATTTCCCATTCTGGCTTGACCGATGTGTCATCACTGTCACGCTTCCAGCAGGAGACTGACAGGATGTATGCTGAGAAAACGGTCGTATGTGTGGCATTCAGCGACTTGAGGAAGTACTCGTCAGAGCTGTCTGGCTCGTCACGTATGGGTGCTGGAGGTGGAAGCACTTTTCGACTCGTGGTAAAGATCTGACAACCATTTCAATCTGGCAATCGTGACTTGTACTAAAATTTCCAACAGCAAAGTCGGCATTGTCTCTTCCATCTTCACCCCACAGAAGCCACTCCTCGGACGCAAAGACAAAACCAAGTACACGAACGGGCATTGCATATCATACACAAGACGCCAATAGCCGGTAACAGAGCCCACGCTTTCAGTTCACTCCCTTGCGCCAGATATCATGTGGCTTCCCCTTCGTCTGCCTGCCCACGTTCAAGGGGAACTGGCCCGCGTAGTTCCCATACGGATCGTACTTGCAGACGATGTAGAAGCCACTGGCCTTGCCCTGGCCCCCCTTGCACTTTTGCCAGCCGCAGCCGAGGCCCTTGGTGTTCTTCCACACGACCTGCGTGAAGTGGCCGGTGTCGACGGAGAAGCCAGGGCTGCTCCCGCTGTACTTCTGGCGCTCGGCTGCCCACATGTTGACGAAGTCTCCCCAGGAACGGAAGCCAGTGCTGCCGGCGAGGTTCTCCCCAGGGGACTATTTGGAGAAGCGTCATCAGCATCTTACGCGGGTGTTCCAAGGGGGGGGGTGTCGACTAGCTGGACAGACTCACGTCGTGGGACCAGTTGCACGTGTTGGCCCAGCTCTGCGACTTCTTGGCCAGATCGTCATTCCAGGTCAGTTGCTTCGCGCCATGCTGTACGCGGAAGAAGTTGTGCGCGGAGATCAACTCCCTTTGGAAATCATCGCTCCGTCCTTCTTTCACCGTTGGGCGAGGCGGTGGCCATGCCTGTCACGGCAAGGACGCCCAGTACGCGTGAGATCAGCATGACGGCCGCGGGGGAAAGATTACCTATGCTTTCTATGATGAGAATATGGGATCACGTTATGTCATATGCCATTTCTTTGGCAGGGCAAAGGCGAAGGCGAGTGACGATCATGGTTCAATTTATAGTCTCGGACACCCAGCCTGGGGATTTCTCATTGCAAAGGGACTGTTTCCACAGATCTTGCTTCGTTCCTCCTGCTTTCTGATTCAGAGATCACTCGTCATCTGACTGTTG
Source organism: Atkinsonella texensis (assembly GCA_001008035.1). Classification (NCBI taxonomy): domain Eukaryota; kingdom Fungi; phylum Ascomycota; class Sordariomycetes; order Hypocreales; family Clavicipitaceae; genus Atkinsonella; species Atkinsonella texensis. Next base: position 43,540 of record LBNC01000996.1, read on the forward strand.
ACGTAGGGCTGGCTGGCAGATCATGTACGCCTGGTCTGAAGGATCCTCGTGGCTTTGGCCCGAGTATCTCAGGCTCACGATCCCCCATTTCGGTCCCCGCCAAGACCGGTGGCATCTGCCACACGACACAAGTGGGATACATTCTGCGTACTGGGCCTCGTTCCTGGAGGATTTCCCGGGCGAGGCTTCGCGAAGACCGGGACGCGGTTGGCCACCACTACGCTGACGGGGCCGGAATCCGTCGGCTACACGGCCATGAGTGCATGACATGGCAATGGTTTCATCCCATGTCTTGCGCAGGTGCGACGATGGACAGAAACGCAGCCAATCGCAGCGTTTTCGAGAAACACACGTTTTAACGATGCTGCCATACTTTGTCGAGGGTTTCAGTAGCGATGCCTGTAACAAGTTGAAGACCCATTGTAGTCCATACGTAGGCCCAAGAGACAAGACGCAGTAATTGACATGTTGAGTCTTGATGGAGTAAAGCAAGTTCCACGGAAAGGGGCTGCCCACGATCGTTGGACATATTTTTTTTCCAGGTCGCGCCATGCGACCATGATCTTTTGGGCACTTGTATTACAATGTGGACGAGAAGCTGACGTTGCGACGGGACACTGCACTGTCGTCGGGACCTCTCAAACCATTTGACCTAAGCTCGGCTATTACTGACGATAGAGCGAATCCATGTCTATTGGGCTTCATTCCCCAGGCCTTGTTGATGGCTATATCTCTTGATTGCCATTCCCACTTTCTCCAAGAGCCATTTATTTGCAAGGTCGGGCCATCGTCGCTCGGTTAATCCCGAGCATGGTACTACACGGTGTCAAGGGACTCTTTGGATATAAACAGCCCAGCTACTTGGTCTTACCTGGCACGTTTGACTATAAGCATGCCTTGTCCTCGGGTCTCAGAGCCGGTAACATTCAAGAAGAGGATGACGCCAAGCGAGCAACACTGGCACGGCGGCGCGATCTTGCTCGCATGGATTCGACAACGGCGGCGAGGGCCAGAGCGGCCGGGGTAAGTCCCAAGGAGGCAGAGGCCTTCACTCTCGCATGGAGGTTTTATCAAATTTGAATTGAAATACGTGTGTATAGCGTGGGTGTCTTCGAGAGAAAGAGGTAGTGTTCTGTTGATTTTCTTTGAAGCGACAAGCCAGAACTGATGAAGCATCAATAGATGAGTTTACATAATCGTGTTCTGGGAGTGCGAACTGAAACAGGGTCAAAACTTTGACGATTTTAATGTGAGCTCATCTGTTTCTCAGTCAGCCCTAAAATACCACACAGGAACCAAGGGGAGCCAGGTCCATATAGATTTCTACTGAAGAAGGCGTGTAAACGCAGAAAGGCCTCCAGCTGCGCTGCGCGCCAATGTCTTGACCTGCTCTAATGGGAGTCACGCGTAATTTCCACGATCCGATGACATGTCACTGCGATACGGCAAGTGCGCGTCATCCTATGAATCCCTTCCTATCTGCAAATGCTGCTCCAGATGGACGACTATGTCGAGAATATCTGACCCCATGACCCTAGCAGCAGCGACTATGAATGCTGACCATTGGCCGGAGGCCGGGGGCTTCAGGACCAAGTCGCTAACTCGTGGACTTGTCTGCGGACGAGCTTCGAACACTGTTCCGCACTTACCGGGCTTAAGATAAATGAAGTGCATCGAGAAAGTCATCTCTAGAGATGGGTGGGCAAGGGGCTTGACCACGGTTGCCGTGAGAAACGAAGAGGCACATCAAGATGACTGACTATAATATCCCTTCTCGGCTAAGTTGAGGCCAAAACGACGAGTAATACATGACTTTGATTTTCATCGTAATAGCAAGCGTCGCGCAAGTTCATCCTCTCTGGGATTAAATTTCGAACAACAGCGTCATTAGGTCCAATAGACAGATGGCTGCGGCGTTGCCAACCATCCTTGGCATACTACTACCCGGCAATAAAATAAATCCCGATCGATAATGACCGTGGATTTACCCAAGTTGACTTCATCCGCCCTAATGCAGCCAGGTCAGCCAGCTTCAGAGTTTCCATCCACCTTCTGTTCACAGAAACTAATTAATGCCTGGTGAATATGGGGCTGGGGTTGAGAGGCGCCGTTGCCGCAGGCGGTAATATGTAAGATCCAATTCGGCAAGTGGATGGGATATCGACGAATCTCGACAATCGAACACCCCAGCACCTGGCTCATTCACGTCTTATCCCGAGAGGGTACGGAGTACAGGTTGTATTTATTAGTGCTTGTCCCACAACGCAATCAACCCCACGCGAATGGGCGGGGAAGCTGGGGTAAAGTGTGGTGCGTGGCGTAATTTGAACTTTGCCGGGCGGATACGCATCGCAGAATAACGGAGTAGATATCCATCAAAGCACGAGTCTGTAGATGACCCGAGGCCTTGGGGGGCGGCCTGACCCTCCAAACCTCGGTTGAGCTGTAGACTTGTGACAGCATATAAGTTGCTTCAGCTGAATGACGTAGTGGCGAACAAAAGCCTATGTGAAAATCGCAGTTCACACCATCGGTCTCAGGGTCGCGCGGATGGTTCTCTAACAAAGGCCACGTGGGATCTATAGGGTAAGCAGGCGAGACTACAGAACGCATTTTCGGACGCAGGGATCGTGTCCCATCTTGACAGTCCAAAAACAAGCTATCCCAGAAGAGTATCGAGGATCCGATAGGCTAGTCCAGGTCTCGAGAAGACTTGGCATAGCACGGGTCGAGTCGCTGATCCCCCCCAGTCCTGTGCATCCCGCAATTGTATGCATCAACGCTGGTAATTAGCGTCCAGCTCTGAATGAGGCTCCATCTTCAGCAGCGCGCCGAGGCAGCAGCAAACTCCATATTTTGCCAGACACCACTTCCGCCATGTGAAGCTGCCTAGAGTTGGTGACCAAGTGAGGGATTGCCTCAGAACAGGCGGGGCGGGTGTGCAAATCGCTTCTTGTATTGGCCTCTCATGCTTGAGCCGAGCGACAGGGCGTCAGGGCATCATCCAACGGCGAGAATTGAGGAGGGTTGCTTTTGCTTTCTAAAGGGAGCTCTACTGTGGTAGCCGCACCACATGCTCGCATGTACCTAGGTAGGTAAGGTAAGCAAGGCCGAATCGGTACGCTAACTCAATTAGTAAGGGGAATGATTGGCCTTACCTACACGCCATCTGTTCCAACAAAGACATGCTTGAATGCTTGAGCCTGTCTGTTATATTAGGAGGTCAGAAGACGTTGAAGGGGAGAGATGCATGTTGCTTGGCAGATTTGATATGACCAAACAGGCAAGAGCCACCAAGGGTTTATATGAAGTGAGTACTTCCTACCCTGGGTACTTTGACCAGGTGGCATGAGCAGCGGTACATAGGTACATAGGTACATAGGTACATAGGTGCCTAGGTGCCTACCTACCAGTAGGTACCTAACCTAAGGCAAAGTGTCAATGCCAGAGACGCCTACGGGCACCGACTGCCCTGAGCTGGCACTGAAACTGGCACTAACAAAACTACCTGTTGGCAGAACCGGACAGTTCGGCCAAAGGCAGAAGAGACGTGTGGAAAGGACGGGACAAATTGCCCGGCTCCGTTCCTGCTGCCGTTTCAACAGCTACACCGCGACATCCGGGGTACACCCACTGTATCTGTACGTATGAGGTACCTACCGTGGGTGTACCGTTGTCTCCTCAGCCAGCAGTTTAGAAGCTGGCTCCCGGCGAAAAGGTACGCCAGACATGTCGCTGCTATAAGCGCCTCCTGACGCATGTACCCTTGTAGGTCGCAATTGTCTGTAGCGGCTTACTCCGGAGTTTTCGCACCGACGTTAACATTAACTCAACTCATCACCATCTCCATTCTCCCTTCCCTCCCGCCCTTCTTCCAAAACGTCCTTCTGTTAATACAAACCCCCTGCCCCCCGATATCGCGAATGTTTTGTTGACAGTGCTCGTGTCGCGGCTGATTCTGCCCACCACAATACCTTCGTGACGTCTGCAATCTTGTCCTGACGCCAAGGGGGAGCCTCGACCACGTAACCTCGAGTCGCCATGAATGCCATCCACGACAAGTGCCGGCCTAAGCACCAGGTCTTGGTGCTCAAGTGCTACCCGAAAACTACAAAAGGAGCTGTCGATGTTGCCCCTAACAGCAGCGAGCTTAGCTATCTCCTATTCTACGCCACCAGCCGACGATCCAAGATCCAAAAGATCGGCGCGTTTCTTGAGAAGAAGACGGCCAACGATGTCTGGCGCATGCGCATTGGGTAAGCTCACTCCCTCTGAGCCTCCCTTCTTAGACTATAATGATACTTTTCTGCTACGTCTTTTTCTCTGCCCATTCTGCCTGGCCAATCGCGGTACTGACAGCCCCTGGGCATACAGGAATGTTCAGGTCACGTTGGGTATTCTGGCTGGTCTTGTCGAGAAATCGCCCAAAGAGGCCGCTCTGATCGCCCCGTGCGTTCTAAAGGTCCTCGAATTGATTCTCCGATCCGACGATATAACCATGGTCGAATCTTCGCTGCCTACTTTCGAAGCCTTCTGCGAACACCATGATGTCTCCTCCCTCTTTGGTGACAGTACCTATCTACAGCAATATCAGTCTGTCGTTCGATCCTATGCTCAGCTTGCTTCAACAAGACGCGTGCCACTCAAGGGATCTGTCAGCAAGCCGCTCCAGTTTCGATGGAGAAATGCTGGACTGGAGGCCATCAAGTATGTGGCAGCTTCGGACGCTTTATCGTCAGGCGCCGGCCGTCAGATCGACCTCATTGTGCCCATGATTCTCGAAAACATGTGGACTGATGATGAGGATTTCCTCGATACTTTGCTCCGAAAGGCACAACTTGATGGCAAGAGTGATGCTGAAAAGCTTCTGCCACGACGGTCCAGTGTAAACACAGTTCGAACGATGGATACTGCTGGTGACACGAATCCTGTCGCTCTGTCGGGTACGGCGTTGGACGTCGACAATCTTGCCGAGGAGGAGACTGGTGTGCTAGCGATGCAATGCTTGAAGAGTATCTTCGTAGTTCCTAACAGGACCCAGATATATGGTGCAACCAGTGCATTGCTCAAATTCGTCTCACAAAGGGTTGACGAAGGGGAGGCTGTGGTTGTCACTGAGAAAGCATCTGGCCGTGATTGTGGCTGGGCGATCAAACTATATGACACCATTTCTCGTTGGACGCCAGTGCAAGACAGATATGTCATTCTCCTGGCTACCTTGGACGCCCTGAAAGAGACACCGTTGAGGGAGGAAAACCTGCGACAGCACCTGAGCTTTACTGCTATCATGCAGTCTCTTTTGCGCTCCGACGTCAACCTGATCGGCCTGAGTGTCATGGATGTTCTCCTTGGGCTAGTTGGACAGATTAAGAAGCTTTTCCAGCTTCACAAGGGATCTAGCCATGCGAGCAGCGAAAGCGAAGAGAGAACCGACACGGAACAGGAGACTGCTTGCCGAGCTCAATGCAACGAGTTGCTGGAGAGGCTCGAAGGTTGCACCAGTGACCTAGCCAATCACGTATATTATGCCGACCAGGTTTCTGACATGATAGCTGCATTGTTTAGTCGCATTAGACACAGTCCGTCGGCAAGTGTCACGTCCTTGACGTACGGAGCCGATAAGTGTGAGAATGGGGCTGACTCCTCTGTATCGCCCACGCCTGCCGACTTGTCAGGTAGCCAGAACCTGCAAGAGACATACTTTTCTCACTCATCGGGCCGTCTGTCAGCCTTGAAAATCGTCAAAGCCATTCTGCTTCTGGCGAGTTCCAAGAGAGGCAACAGCGGCAGTTTGGAGTTGAGCAGGAGTCGAGTTCCAATCCAAGTGTGGGAAGGCACTCAATTTCTCCTCAGAGATCCCGACGGGAAAGTCCGCAAAGCCTATGTCGATGTCTTGTCGACTTGGCTTGACCGGGAGCTCATCTACACGGACATGATTGCCAGTGATGACGCTGTTGTGTCTCAGCGCTCAGCAAAGAATGGCCGCGACGCCCCCGGTGGCCCACCTCGTAGAGTTGTCTCGAGCATGTCTCACCGCGAACGGCCTCGAGTCCGTCGTTGCCAGTTTCTGCCTCTACTTCATGTTGCCATCTATGATAGCGCGCTGCAACTTCTCGGATATGACAATGACATTATACTGCTTCACTGTCTACTCACTAGACTTGTTTTCAAACTAGGCGTGAACGCGGCTCGATGCGGGATTCCAATGATTTATCGACTGCAGGAAGATATACAAGAGTTGGAACAGCCGATGGATAAGGTGCGCATCGCATCTCTCTGCCATGGCTATTTCTGGGCTTTGGCAGAGAAATTTGATTTTGAGGGATCAGTTGTCGGACGTGCAATCTACAATGAGATTGTGCGAAGAAAGAACAAGGGCTTTTGGGTCGAAGGCGTCCATGTTCCGGCACCGTCGCCAGACCAAATCGGCACGCCTGGTCAGCCCCGGGCCCAGCCTAACTGGGACCCGAATATTCTGGAGACGGAAGCGATATTACCATTTGACGATAGGGCATTACTGGTTGAGTGCATCGCCACAAGCTATCAAGAGACGAGCTTGTCACCGCCGACGAGCCCTGCCGCGTCTCCGAATCGCACCCACACAGGGCCAATTCTTGGCTCCCGCGGCGAGCTTGAAGCACGCAATGATGTGCGACTTGAGATGCCGTCTCGGTTCAAGGAGCACATGCTTTCGGATTGGACCCGGGAGTCTGCATTAGCAGCTATTTCGGCTGCAGGTAGGGCAGAGTCCCTCAATGGATCCAAGGCTGGTACGACTGGCACTGCACCAAATCGTCTTGCCATTACCACTGGTGGTGCCAACTTGAATGGAGTCAGTGGCCACTCTCCAACCTCTCCACAGCACAGTCAGCAGAACCTGCGACCGAACACTTCGCAGACGCAGGGAGACCGCCTAACTTCTGGAGGAAGCAAAGTGCGGAAGTCCAGTATGGTTGGCCGACTGTCTCGATCCGACTCGACGTCGAGCAAGGTGGCCGTTGCATCTGTAGAACAGCTCAAGATGATGCTGTCAGGGACTACATGTCCACAAACAGCTGGAATCCCTGGACTGGACGATGGCAGTGATGAGAGTATGATGAGTTGTGAATACAGCATCTCAGAGACCAGCTTCGGACCGGGAATTTCCCAGACAGATGCGCCTGCCACAACGGGCGAGCTCCTGACCAGGTCACTATCAGGCTCAGCATCCGTTCGAGGGCCTCTGACATCCAATCCAGCTTCGCATAGGGACAATCAACCCGCGCACGGCCAGAGTGAGACTGGCGACGATAACGTGCCTCCTGTTCCACCACTGCCCAATTTGAGTTCCTTGTCAAGCAAGATTGGCATGCAGCCTCTCGAATCACCAAACGGGAAGCGCAATCTGAGCAGCCGAGGGGCGGAGAGCTTCAGGTCCACGTCGGCGCGTCTCCGCGAAGAAAACGGCAGAATGATGAACTTGCAGGACCTCCTGAGAGGTATAGATAGTCGCTCAGCCGAGGGGAGTCTGGGCAATTTCACGAAGCCGCCGTACTAACTAGATGGATGGCTTGGGATAAAAATCTTGTCGGTGTTGGCATACGAGCGTGCTCATTCACTTTCTTTCTTTTGTCATGGGGATTTCCAGAGGGCGAAGGTTGTATTTACAATTGGTAGGCGGGACGAGGAAAATAATGTTGAGAGATCTAGTAGTGCCGGCGGAGAAGGCGGCGGGAGGAGAAGGCTACAGCTTACTGTCACTGGCATTGAATAAAGCAAGTGGCTGTTGCTTTGGTTTGTTGAGCGTTTATTATACCAATCATGAACAGCGGTAGCTACTACTTTGCTGGCTAAAATCACTCTGTTTCTCGACCTGAGTCATTAGTCGAACTGTTGACCGTGACCGATGCGGACAGACTGCTCTTATAGCAAAGATTGAACGCTGAAGAGGAGCGAAAGCATAGATGAAGGTGGTCGAGGCCTGTCAAACTGTATACTTGACGTACGGAGTGCGGTCGACCACCCCGCCCATTGATTCCAGATGTTGCTCCGTATCATGGCCAAACTTGTCGCAAATCGGACTCGTCATTAAGCGCGGCAGGCATTGCAAACTGGAGGCTTTGCGCCTGTACACTGCCAACTTTCTACTTTCTCTCTGCAACAGGACAGGACGCCCGCCCGTCTTAGACTAGTGCCAATTTGGCAAGGCTGGCCAGCCTTGTCTCGACGGGCCACTCGGGGAGGCGCCGACATTGGAACGGGGCTTTATCGATTTCGTTGCCACCGCCCCGCCCCTCATTCTGCTTAGTCCATGACTCTGAGGCCCTCACCCTCATTTTCTCAGCTCGTATGCACATCATATCATGCAGGCCCCTAGGCAGGTCTTTCCTCGTGGCATTCGGACGTGCCTCCGCCACCGTACATCTCACGAGGGTGGAAAAGCCCCCCCATGCATCTGCACCTACAGTTCGGCACGCGGAGGGCGCAGGTCGATGTTTCTTCCACTTGGCATTTGCCCATCATTGCGGGGCGCTGCGATATCACCTAGGATCAGCAGTCATCTCCCCAGCCCGGCATGGAACGTCCGGCGCCCTTGAAGCACGGCCCGCATGAAGATCTGCATAGCCGGTCACCGCGTTGGGCGCTCTTGAAAGCACGGCGGCCGCAGGCTGGGCCGGCCAACTCGTGGCTGTAGCTGTGCAGGCAGGTGGGCAACAGGGGGAGGCTCAAAGCGAATCGCAGTCTTGATTTTCGACCTCGATGCAAGTATGACGGCTTTCGGAGGTCAGCATGCATCGTTTGCTTTCGCGGTACTCTGATACCCGCGAATGGGGCAAGGTAAGTGATTTCCGACGAGGATGGGCAGCCCAATGCACAGCGGAGGTAACGTTCCAAGAAGAAGACGAAGAGAAGTGCCGGGGGTGTTCTCGCGCTCATGGACGACGAGGCCATGTCCATGTCAGCATAGATGAAAGGAGAAAGCAAAGTTTGAAGAGGGGCCTTTATAAGCTGTGGTCAGGAAAAGTACCATGGTAGCGCCACTGCATGGTTTGTCTTGACTAGTATCTGCTGGCCGGTGTAAGTCACAGTTTAGGCAGAGTCCCCATGCAGCCTATTGGAGTCTGATCGGATGTCGTTGGGAGCATGACCGAGCAACACCACAGCCGTCTGCAAGCTCGACGCCCGGGTTGGTATTCCCTGGCACGTCCGAGGGATTCCTGCTGCGGATTCTCGATTCTCGAGATACGCGCCTATGTCGGCCGTGTCGGTTGTACGCAGCACCTCCGGTAAAAATTGGTATCCCGCCCGGTGACGGGTTATACTGATACGCTTGTACACTCGGTTTTTCACCCGTCTTTTCGCAAGAATGCCAAAAGCTTTGGGCCGTCTTGTCATGGACGATTAACGATAAACTAGCGGCATCTCGGTTGGCGTCGGGATTCTCCTCTACCAAGTAGCTGTAGTCCAACACTGTAAAATCAACCAAGATTCGTCTAGCAAACAGAGGGGATTTCGACCCTAGTTTAGTTAGATTAGACCTGTCCTTATCATAGTCGACCAGAGGAGCTTTGATCTATGGTTGCTTTCTTAACTTGGTTAGCCTTGATTGTGGTTTGACGTCTGGGACGGCTAATGGTGTGTGTGCATCTACCTACACGCGCCAACCTGGATCGTTGAGACAGCCACAGGCTCGAAAAGCCTGACAAAACAGGGAAACATACGGCGTGCGCCGTACATACATGGTCACAGGCCCCTAGTTAGTCTTTCTGCGACAACGCTGAGCCGTCTTGCAACTGATGAAAAGCTGGTCGCTGAATGCAGGGTGCGGCTTGGCGGGCGTGATCCCTTTGCGTGTGCGAAGGCAGCACCTGGGTCACGAATTCGCTAGCGGGCCAATCAGGACTAAGGAAGATACGCGATACTTCAATTTATATGCAGACCTCACCGTAATAAAAGTACTAGCAATTTCTAGTTGTACGAAGCGGTATATTGCCCACATTGCAGCTATACCGCGTTGTGTGCAGCTATATATTGCCTGTGTTATAATAAGATTCGCTAAGAGGCCTCGTTTAACTCTATAATCAAATTTACCTAGCTTTAAGGTCTTTATAAGTAAAGTAAGTAGATGTAGCTTTAGTCCACTTGACTAAATAATGCTATACAAGCCTTATCAAGATGTTTCTAGCTTAAAACCTCTACCTCAATAACCCTTTAATGCTGTGTTAGAAGGCATTGTAAAAACTGTTGCATGAGGTTTGCTACTAAACGCGTTTAGAGGTCGCGAAGTATTGGCGGGGGTGTGGGTCCCGTGACCTAGGTGCTGCCTTCGCACACGCCAATAGGTGCCTACCTACCGTTTAGGTGTCAGCCAGTTCATTGCTCGAACGGTGGACGGTGGGCCTCATCTGATGTTGGCAATTTGCGGCCCGTGTTGACAAGGCCATTAAAAAATATGCAACGGCCAATATACGGAATGGTTGCAAGGGCGAGATGCAGGCCATACACATCAGGTCGACGGCAGAGTTGCATCAGGATACGGTTCACGATTCTCACATGCCTTCGAAACAGTCCCCCGGACATGGCGATTGGCTAGGAAATATGTAACTAAAGCGAAGAGCAAGAGCTCGAAGGGGTAAGGAAAGTGATTGACTCTGGACGGACGGAATGAAACAAACACATGGCTGATTTCTCAACGCCGCCCAGGTGTAAACACCTGAGAAAAGAGACAGATGTGTGTGTGTTTCAACACGGATGGGGTTCAATCAACCATGAGGCCTGTCAAGCTGAGCAGATGCGGGTGATATGGGCAAGACAAAAACAAGGGTTTTGTGGTTGCGCAACATGACTCTGACCGACATGTCATGTCCATGTTGGCGCATGCACACAGTTGGACAAATGGGGAGACGAGTTTTGGAGATAGTGTGCCAGTGAGAAGGGGATTTCTTCCCCGAGCCAACTGCTTCTGCTTTCTGCTTGCATGCCTGGGTACCTAGGGAGGTAGCAGACGATCTTGAAAATGGTTGGCGCCGGGGAAGCACGGATCGACTTGGGCCACGAGAGAAGGGTCCGCGGATCGAGAAGTGAGTGCCCTGTCACCGAATATTCAAGGAGGACCTGCCTAGTACCTGCCTAGTACCTGCCTAAGACTGCCTACCCAGGTAGAGAAGAATGTGCAGTTAGGTGTAGGTTGTAGGTTCCTGGCTGGTACCTGGGCAGGCATGAACGTGCACCAGATTTGTTCTTTGCCTCTTTCTCTGTCCCGAGTCTTTGCACGTCTTCCTATCCCACCTGCTTTCGCTCGTTTCCCTTTCATCAACCAACCCTGATAGCATGAGCAGGGGAGGGTGGTATGGAGATGGCTTTCGAGAACGATTGTTTGTTGAAGCGAGTGGACGAGGTACAGTAATGCTAAGGACAGGGCCCAGGGTATAACGTTTGTCGGGGGGATTTGGCGGGTTGGCCAGGCACCAGACGACGGACGGTTGGACTTTGGGCCAAAGCTTCCGTGTTTTCCGCGTACCCCACTTTGCAAGGGAGGACACGTCGATGCGCGGAAATTGGAGGAGGGAAAGAAAAAAAAAAAAAAAAAAAAAAAGGAAGGCTCGGTGTCGTGATGCAAGTTTCTTTGGTGCAAATGCTGAGAGGAAACATTATCTGATGCACGTCATATGCACCGTGGATGCAAAGAAAGCTTCTCACCTCACATCAGCCGGTACTAACTAGGATGATGGGGAGAGCAATGATCCATCCATCCATGTCAAGGGGTAATGCCAGCCTGTCGCTCCTTCCTGCCTGGCCCTTTCCTGGCCCCTCCCTGGTTTGGATGCCCTGGCTACGAGCGATGGACGGTAACCGCAGATAAATTCCCGTCTCGGCCACTTCCTTTGCGCTCGCTGCTTTTCTGTTCATTGAAGTCTGGTACTTCTCTGACTTGACACTGCGCGCCTTTGCTCGATTTCCCTTTATTTTTTGCCCCGGCCGGCCGCCTACCTAGCTGGTAGTTTCCCTAGCCAGCCAGCCCGCCAGCCAGAATTGGACAACGACCAGGACAACGACCTAGACCTCGCTCGACCTCGACCTCGACCTCGACCTCGACCTCGACCTCGACCTCGACCTCGACCTCGACCTCGACCTCGACACTGATCAGGATAGGGAGAGAAGCAAGACAACGACAAACGACCACGACCACAACGCCAGACATTGAGGTTGACAATCGTATCGTGTATATTGTGCTGTGCTGCCAAGGCGTTCCCGGTTGATTTATGTCCCGCAGCTCCACTGGAGCTTCAAGCCGAGTCGACGACATCCGGCGGCGCGAGACCTCCTGCCCCCCTGATTAAAGCGCATCCAGCACATGGTGCCCCACTACGTACTACTGTAATAAAGAGCATACAGTACACGGAACTTGTTACATAAGCAATCAGAGGGTAGTCTCGGAGTGCCAGCAGACTCCACACGCGAGTGCAGTGCAGCTCACCTGGAACCTGCTTGTGCTTCTGCTCCCAGTCCTCTGCCTCTGCCTCTGCCGCTTGTTGCTGCTCCTGCAACTACCGCAACTACCGCAACTCCTCTTTCCTCGTCTTCTCGTGCCTGTGTGCAGCCACGCACTCCGACCCGTCCAGACTTGCAGCTGCATCTCGCTACAGGCTGAGCAACGTTTCGTCCGGGTCAGTCCGTGGAGCAGACCTTCCACCTCGGACCAAAGAGCGACCAAAGAGCGACCAGAGACAAACTTGACGACCACGCGGCCTGTGGTTGTACGTACATACGTGGTCGTACGTGGCCGTGGCCGTGGCCGTACGTGGCCCCTGTGTCCCCTTACCCTTCCCACGCCCCTGTCCACGCCCGCCCGCCCTCATCGTCCCGTCGGGACTCCCCAAGCTCAAGCTCCCACCCCGGGGCCACCTGCCTCCTTGTTCCTGCCCTTATATTCCACCGGAATTAATACACGCGGCTTCTGGCCTTGAGCACTGAACCGCCTAGCATCGGCCAATCGATCAATTGCAGTTGCGAAACAGCTTTTGCTTCCGTCATTGGCGTCTCGTCAGTCAAGTCCCGCTGCGAAACCAACGCGGCTGTGGGGCATCCCATCCCCCCCCCCCTCCCCCATTGGCCCATTGCATCACCCACACCACGTCCACCAAACCACCGTTCAGCCACAACTCGTCAGCACCAGAGCGGTAATCCTCGGCACAACGGCGTGTCCTCTGAACCGGGTCGAGGCTTCATCATTCCGGTGCCTTTGCGCAGTTTGGCTTCCGACGCACTCTCATGAGTTCAGGCCTTGATAAATCATTTCGGAATCTCATATTCGACATCAGAATGGCGCCTCGATATCATGTGTCAGCAAGGTAGGTACCTTTGCCGTCGTCCTCCTGTCCAGTGCTTGCAAACACCCATATTCGGGGCTGTGCTTTGCTAATGTGTAGCTCTTCAGCCGCGAGCTTCATATCGTTGTATTAGGAGCAGGTTGGTCATGATCTACCCGGGAACCCCCCTGGATTAAGTCTGATTCTTTCTCATAGGTGGTGTTGGCAAGAGCTGTTTAACGGGTGAGTGGAATAAGACCCATAGGATACAAAATCTTTGGCATTGCCTCGCCGGTGACAAACGGACAAACCTGATACTCATGCCATCCCAGCACAATTTGTTCACAATGAGTGGATTGAGAGCTATGACCCGACTATCGAGGATTCCTATAGGACACAAGTACAAGTGGACGTAAGTTTTGTGACACCACACACTTCTGGAGCGCCCTGCTGACCCACCAGTATAGGGCCGCCAAGTGGTACTGGAGATGTAAGCTCAGGACCGAGGACGTAAGCCCTCACCTAGAGGGGTGTTGTCGCTGACATATGCATACAAATCAGCCTTGATACGGCGGGTACCGAGCAATTCGGTAAGATAGCGGCCTCCTTTCTCCTGGTCTTCGTGGTGCGATTGAGTCACTGACGCGACAAATCAGTTGCCATGAGAGATCTTTACATGAAGACTGGGCAAGGCTTTCTCCTCGTCTTCAGCATAACATCGCCGTCGTCGCTAAATGAGTTGGCCGGACTGCGGGAAGAAATCCTTCGAATCAAGGATGATGAAAACGTGCCGATGGTTATTGTCGGTAACAAAGCCGATTTGGAAGAGAGCCGGGCTGTACAACGCGCCAAGGCATTTTCTATATCACAACGCTGGGGTGCGCCGTATTATGAATCGAGCGCCCGAACACGGAGTATGTTCGTCCCTGAGTCGTCCAAATCCCATGTCTTATGGACGAAACTAACTTGATTCATTTGAAAAGCAAACGTAGAGGAAGTATTCATCGATCTTTGTCGACAAATGCTTCGGAAAGACGACGATTATTTTGCCTCTACACAGATTGACGATATTGGCTTCAAGTTTGATGCGTTCATGGGTGGCAATAAACGCAAGCGACGAATGAGGCTTCGAGAAAAAGACCCTCGGTGTATCATTTTATAGGTCTACTGCTGTCGAGAAAAGATTATCATTTGGCACCCCGTCCCAGGATACCCACGGCAGTTTCTCAGACAAATTCAAATTAAAAAAAAAAAAAAAATCTGGAGAAGACAGATGAGATTACGCATATATGCACTTGACTCTATCGTGAGCTTATCCCGTCATTCGCCACGAGGGACGTCGACTTGACGACGCATGAGCCGCGGAGATTAATTTCGGAACTACCTTTGCTGATACTGGCGGAAGCAGAGTAAAGAGGCAGTCGCCATTTGCGCAAGCACACACCGAGCACCCCAAGCAGCTGGCTGGATTGAAAACAAAATTTGGGCCTTTTCTTTCGTGAGTTTGGCGTCTCTGGCGTTTATAGATGGGCTTGGTACGACTTCTACCTTTATCGATTCTTATCTGGAGCTTACCATCCTATGTACCGTCTTGCCGTAGCAAGATGGGCATTGGATTGACTCGACTTTGACGCGTTGAGTAGTCTGCGACAGCCTGTCCCCGGGAGAAAGGGGGGGGGGTTGGTATGGTTGTGTCTACAAGCCACTAGACACGCACTACGCTCGACGGCGTCTTGAGCTGAATGGTCGCTGAGGTAGAGCTCTCTTGCTGTGAGATAGTTTTTTTTGTATATCGCTGTCATTGCTGTCGTGACAAGCCAATTTAGGAAGAAATATAAATGTGCCGCCTGTAACCAGTGTTATGTGAAGATATGGTCTGTATACAGGATGCAGATGTCATTTTGCTGCATTACAAAAATGATCAGTGGTCGTCTCGAGTCTGAGCTCGGTCTAAGAAAACTCTCACTAAAATTGGTATGTACATTTTATTCAGATGGATTTCATCGGAATACTGTAAGCATACGAGTCGGTCACGACATCCGTGTATCGACTTTTGCGAAGGACCAGTCAAAACGGATGCTGGGCATAACATGTACTATTTGAAGTTGATATTCTTATATTTGTTCCACCTTGGCCAGGTCTGGCTGATTGATACTGTCTAGACGGGATTATCACCCCAAGTTTAGCAAAATCGGCTGTATTATGAATTTTCGGATGGATTTTTTTTTTTTTTTTTTTTCAATCTTGCGGTTTCACCATGGCACAGGCACAAACTCCATGGTTATTCGGAAGTCTAAGGAGTTTCTCTGCGCCGATGAGAACAAACACGGCGCATCACCTCCTAAAAAGCTTTAACCAAAAGTCTGTCAGAAAGGCGAAAAGGCCTCGAAGCATAGTCAGGCTGTTGAGCAGCCGAATGTACCTGTAGGTAAAGGCATCGACCTCCTCGTAGTCATGGGCATACAGCTCCCACGCCGCTCGCGCGCCGGTGCCGCGACCCTCGCTCTCGGCAACAGGGACCTCTCCCTCCATGGAGTGCTTCAGAGGCGGTCCCACGGCCAGGGAGCGCCCTGCCACGCGCTCGTCAGCGATCAGGCGCGTGGCGGCATCGACGACGTCGGCGATGGTAGCGCCGCCTGCCGTGCCGGCGAGGAAGGCCACGTCGACGGCGAGGGGCAGCATGTTGCTCTTCTCGACGAAGTACGGAGCGAGCATGTTGACGCGCAGGGGGAAGGGCTGGGCGAAGGCCGTGGTGCGGAGGGAGCGGAAGAGGCCTGCCACGGCGTGCTTGGACACGGTGTAGTGTGCTTGGTGGGCGAGCGGGAAGACGGACGCCATGCTGCCGATGAGGAGGATGCATTTCGGCGAGGGCGTCTGCGACATGTGGTGGAGGGCGAGGTGGGTCGTGTACATGACGCCCGTGATGTTGACGTCGAGGGTCTTGAGGGATGGCCTGGCGGGCGTGCGCCTGAGCGGCGGGTGCTCGAACTCGGGGCCCTGGATGATGCCGGCGTTGGGGACGACGATGTCGATGGTGGACGTCGGGGACGCGCGGACGGCGCCGTCGAAGAGCCGCACTTGGTCGTCCCAGCTCGTTACGTCGCAGGGGTGGAAGGCGAACGCGGACCGGGGGTGCTGCCGACGGAGCGAGGCCGTGAGGGATTCTCCTGATGGGGCGTCGATGTCGCCGATGATGATGTGCGCGCCGTGCGAGGCCCAGTGGCGGACCATGTGGGCGCCGAGACCGTTGGCGCCGCCGGTGATGAGGATGGTTTTGCCACGGAGCGAGGCTGGGTCGTAGGGCTTCGACACGTCAATGGGCGGTGATTGGCGGATGGTGTCGGTTATGTCCCATGGCGATTTGGCGGGCATTTTCCTTTTTTTGGGAGTGGGTGGGTGGATGAATGGGGGGGGGTTTGTTGCAGATGTATCCGTCGTGGTTTGCGCTGGAGGTGACGTTGTTGAGGATGCGTTGACGTCAGTCAGGCGGAACGGCGCTAAGCTGCAACAGATGTCCAAGTTGATAAGTTCCGGGCCGGGAGAGAAAAACCCCCCCCCCCCCGGAAATTTTATTATGATGCGTCTGCCAGCCACAATTACGTTTCATACTCGCTCTGCTCCACAATTGTATTTCATCTAACCGTCTCGTCCTTCGCTCGTCGCCAGCGCCCTAGCGTATCTGACGATGACCTCGTCGACATGGCCCGCCGCCGCTACAGTGTGATCCATCCAATCGCGACACAGAAAATAAAGGACGGAAGGGGGGCGGATGATCCAGAGTCCGTCTCCCTGAGGAACGCCGACTAAGGAGAGAGGTGGGCGGGAGCACGTGACCGACCGGCGTGAACCAGTCGGCCGATGGTCGTGAAACACTAATAAACCAATGATCAACAAAGACCTGCACTGCATTGCCTGCAGGTATTTGGGCAGTTCACATCGGTGGCGTGCAGCGCTCGTACGCGTTCGTGTTTCCTCGTTTCTTCGTTTCTTCAAGGACCAGCAAGATATCCGACTTTTCTCCACAGATAAGGCCCCAGGTGTTGGCTGCGACAAGTGCAATCGGAAGACATGGCGATGAGAGAGGCTCCTTCCTTCCTTTACGGTGCAGTAGAACATAGCGCGCATCCAAGTTACATTGAAAGGAGCTCGGGCCGAGCGCACGCGCTAGGTAGGAGCAGGAGGCCATGGGTCACGAGAGCGGCTTCTCGGCGCAGCAGCGGCAGTCCAGGCGCGTGTAAAAGCGGGGCTTGTAGCACGTGCAGCAAGAGTGACGCCTATAAGGAGACCACAGTCTTTTCTATCATTGGCGACAGAGATGTGCCGTTGCCCCACAACCCCTGTCTCGGTCTAAAAACGGGAGCTAAATTCTGCACGCAAACACGAGTACCGGGACGACGGACCAGCAAAGCTTCCAAGTCCCAACAACACCTTGAGCCGGACCATGACGAGATTTGCAAGCAGCGGAATATTTACGTCTTTGGCACGGGATTTGTCATTGATGGCCGCCACAGCAGCCGACGGCTATACGTCGTACATAATAGGAGACCCCAATATAACCAGTCTGTGCGGAGTGGTGGATGAGGATCAAGACTAAGTGATAAACAATTTTTTACAGATCCACCTTACGGAGTACTTTACGGAGTACTCCGTACATGGGCATGTAATCTATTTATTGCAGGTTCACTACGGAGTGACCGAGAGTCACGCCCCTTTCCTGCGTACCATGAGTAATGCTCACTAAAATGCGCCATCAAGGCATACCGTACCATGTCCAAGTTTGACCTGGGCGACCTGCCCACTCTGGCAACAGTTCCCCCCGACATCAAATACACTGCGTAGACGCGGCCAATTCTAAAATTAACTTGTTGGTCCCAAGTGTTGCATCCACTTGTAAGTTCAGCTGTGCAACGCAAAGCAGCCGACACCAATGGAACTGTGTAGCAGGTACCAGCTTGCCGGAACTACACGCCCCGATGCGAAAATAGATACGAGTCAAAACTATATAAAAGACCGATTATACATGGAACTCACTCACGAGGATAAATACTAGCAAAGCTGTTGCAACCTCTTCGAGAATACTATATGCGCAACTGCGCAACTGCGGCATTGCCGATGCTGCTCTTGTACAAAACTCCCTTATACTAATAATACTCTTTCCAAAGCTATCTGCCGTTGCGACAAAGGCTAAATAGATTAATATCATCAGGTTCAGGAGCGTAAAGTGTGAGAACTGACAAGGTCCGCTAAAGCTTGCAATCTGTAATGGACTACTAGGTCTTGGAGACACCTAGTCAGTAGCTGCACGGGCGCGCGCGTGTGGGAGAGAAAATTCATGTGCAATCTAACTTGCAGCGAGCGTGCGGCCTAGGGTTTAAATATAAAACAGGCAGCCTCCCTCCTAATATCTTAGCTTTATGCAACCTTTTTGCAGTCTTTTTATTAACTGGTTACCTACAATCAATGTTGGGAGAACCAAGGGTACTTTCGTAAGCACTAGTGCTAACAGGTAAAACAGAGTATATTCCGATGATCTAATCCGCTAGGAAAGGAAGCCGCACGCGATGTGATGAGATGTAGCCTTTAGTGTTATACGCCTAAGGCATATAGGCCCCACAATTATAGTGGTCTAACGGACCAATTAGCGTGCAGCTTGTAGGCGTAATTGTGCCTAATTCTAACACTAGCAGCTTCTCTTTTTATTGTGCTGCAAGCTGCCGTTAAAGGTGCTCTAATAAGCACTCTAATCTAATATAACTAATAAGCAAGTTTATAGGGGAAAAAGCAACTAATTTAAAGAAAATGCAGCTCTCTAATTAGCCGCAAAAAAGACTATACCTTTAGGCTATAGTCTATAGCACTAGGCCTCTTAACCTATCTCTTTACTCTTATAATAGCTTTATTGTTATTAATAAAGGCTTTAAGGCATTAATTTAGTGATGCCTTTATTATTGCATTAGCGATATTATCTTTACTATTAATCTATTGTACTTCGCAAATCTCTCTACGCTTGTATAATTAATAGAGGGCTATAATGTCAATTATTAGCCTCTTCTTCTTTATTGTGCTAAGCTTTATAAGGCACTTATACAAGGAGAAGGAGTCTATATAAAGTACAAGAGGCACTCTCTGTGCGCTTAATCGATTCGCTACAATATTAATTGTGGTGTTAATGGCGTAGGTAACGTTAAAGCCCTACACTATACTGTATAACTTGGAAGCTAGAGCGCTTTATGTAACTCTTTTGCTCTTTATAGAGCTATAGGCCATAATGTTGCCTTTAAGCAAGAATTTAGCTTCTTTGTGCTGCCTCTTGTTGCCTAGGATAATTACATATCTGTT
>KQ061789.1:3643-43212 GCA_001008035.1 Atkinsonella texensis
TTTGTTTTTTGTTTTTGTGGGGGGGTGTTTGTGTTTTTTTTTTTTTTTTTTTTTTTTTTTTTTTTTTTTGGTTTTTCCTGTCGATACGAAGGTCGCTCTTTTTTTTGTGTTCCCTCCCTGTTTTCATATTTGTATGGTGGAAGGAACCGAAACCAGTCAAGGCTTGACTAGGGCAAAGCGGTATTAGGAACTGTAAACCAGTGATGACCCTCCCACTGCCCGAGGCACCGATTGTTCACACAAGAAGTCGGGTCTTGCAGGCTGTTTGATGCTGGGCGGCGGATCTTCTGGACCGAAGAAGAATGGCAGGGTGATTCTTGCCCGGCAGCATATGTATTGTCGAGCCTTTCTTTGTATTTCTTCCTGGTCTTGGATTTGGATTTGTCGGCCAGGCGCTCTTGTCTCCGATGCCTGAACGGATGCATTGACGGAATCCTACGTAGCCCTACGTAGCTGCATGAATACAGCTTTATGAAGTGTTGCGCTTCGTGTGCTCTGTTTATTGGACAGGATCTACTTGGATTCCCGCTGTCGTTGTCAGCATAGATATATTTCCACCCCCACTGCGTTTTATTAAACAGGTCTATTTGCATTCCCTACCGTCTTTGCCAACATGTATTAATTCATGGCCGTATATTTACATCCGGCTGTACAACACAAGGGCCATTAGTGCAAAGCGAGTGCGCCCTTTCTGATGCCGGACCTATACGCTGCCAATGTAGCCATCAGCATAGCGTCACAGCATAGGCCAGTTATATAACACAGCACAACGTATTATTCGTCCAGGTGAATCGCTTCAACCTCGACAGAAACTAGACGTTCTACCAGATGCAACTCAGCAAATCAAGAGCCAAACATTCCCAGTAATTCCCTTCCTTCCTTTCTTTCCAAATGACGTACAAAAACAGGGGTCAAGACTCCAATTCACATGCTTGCTTTGCTCTTCCAAAATCAATCAGACTTGACTGACTGCAGAAGCAGAAAAACTCCGCTTTTCCCGGAGCGAAAACTAGAACAACAAACAGTAAAAAAATAAAAAATAAAACCCAAGACTCCTTCGAAACGCCTTGCTGTATTCCAAGGTCGCGGCCTCACCTATTGTGAAGGCGCTAAAACCAAAAATGTGTGATTTCGCTAATGCAGTGGGCATGTAAATCCGTCGCCATGTCTTTTAAGATCTCGCTAAAATGTTTTTTTTGCTGTGCAATGTCCGTAAGGAGTGAATGTTCTATAATGTGCTGTTTTGACATAAGGAGTGTTTTCATGCTTATGATGCTGGGTATCGATACTGAATGCAGAAAGGAGTGTCGTAAAATGTGGTATCATCGATCGTGAAAGGAATGTTGCCTATTAAGTTGTAGGGTATCATTTTTGTCCCAAGGTACTTGATAAAGTGCGCGTCGTAAGGATAGTCGTCGAGATCAACTCGGTATTTTTTTCAACTGAGTGTAGGTTGTCCAGATAACAAAAATGATTCAGACTACCAGGCCGAGCTGGAAGTCATGAACTTCTTTGCGACTGGCAATTCGGATAATGTTTTGATTTAGCAAGTGTGGAAGGAATGTAGTGTACATGGCGCGTCTGCGTCAAAGGGTCGAATATTATGGGTCGTGTGGAAAAATTAGACGAAACGCGAGAAGCACACAAAAAGGGGGGGAGAGTAACTGCAGATCCAAAAGCAAAGCGGAGGTTGTTCATTCTAGCTGAAACAGCTTGTCATCAGTTCCCCTGTTGGGGAGGCTTGTATGCCTGGGCTGGTCCTGGTCCTTTGCCTTTCGTGTTGGTGGGCACGATCGGCATACTGTTGGGCGAGGGAACCAGAGGAGCCTGGGCCAGCGGCGAAGAAGGATGCGGAGCACTCGATGGGACCGCAGGTGTATGGCGATGTCGAGACAGCAGCGCGCTGTGAGAAGGGACGGGAGACTCGGGCATCGGAAGCATCCCCAATTGCTCAGTACTGAGTATTGGAAACGGGGCACCAGGCGCGCACATGGCAGGATCCTCCGGTGAGGGAAGCGTCGAAGTATTTGGGATTGAGGGCCTGAAGAAAGAGAGAAGAAAACGAGTCAATCCGATAATGTTCCCTGTCTAGACGCATAGCAAGGAGAATGTGCCGATGTGTAGGATTATGCCATGCAAAGGAGCCTGAGCCCTAGATCCACACAGGATGGGTGGGAGTCACGAACCCTAGGCCGTAGCTGCTCTGAGCTTCGTTATAAATGGGCGCCTGGCTAGTAGTGGTGTGGTAGGCAGGGCTTCCTCGTAATTCGTACGATCCATACTCTTCCGTGTCGCTGTAGGCAGTCGACCCTTCCATCGTCGACGAGGCAGGGCTGTAGGCACCGCCGCCGGTGTACGAAGGCGACGGGACGCTGAGATATTGTTGGCTGGGGAAGGGCGACGACAGCATCAGCGGGCTTGCAGTGTGGGAATGGCTTCCTGGAATGGCGGCGCTGTTGAGTATGGGCATCTCCTCGGTGCTGTAGCTGAAGGAAACGTTGCTATATGGCATGAAGTGCGGCGAATGACCAGCAGGAGGCATGGCGTACTCCTCCTTGACCGGAAAGTTGGGCGGGTGAAATTGGGGGAACGAGCGCGTCCTCTCGGGGTGAACCCAGCCCATGCGGGAGCGGAACTCACCAACCGTGTTGATGGGATACTCCATGAGGGTGAGAGGACTTTCTCGACGAATGGCGTCCTCGGAGCCGCCAGCAACACTGATGGACATCAACCGTCGGGCAATCTCCTCTATGGGTGAGATGCACAAGCTGCCAAAGTATGCGGCACCAATCTCAGGGAAGAGGCGCTCCATGAGGAGAGCCACGGTATACAGATGAGCGATGACGACAAGGGAGTTGGCAGAGCCGTGATAGTTCTGGAGATAGCCGACAGGCATCCAGAAAAGCCATGTTCGCAGAGGCTGAAGACGCTCGTACTGTTGAGCGATGGAGAGCGTGGGGCTGATCTTGCGCGAGCCCTTGAGAAAGCCAATGAGGTGCTGAACCTGTGTGGTTTCTTCCTTGTGGTGCTTGAGGTGAGCCTCGACCTTCTGCACCTGCTCAAGTGTTCGCTGGAAAGCCTGGAGATCCTCCTCTCGTGGCTGAGTGGGCTTGTGATCAGGGGCTGGAGATGGAGGAGCCGTGGGAAAGGTGCTGCTCTCGGCGATGAAATCGCCAAACTGAGACTCGTGCTTCCACGCATCCATGGCGTCGATGACCTGTTGTACAACCAGGGAATATTAGCAAAAGAGGCTCACAGAGGCTTCCATAGGCTCCAACAAAGAGACCAGAAATAGCAACAGGTGGTACAAGAACTGGGCCACGGTGGCTAGCATGAGCGAGAACGAATGGATAACTGGATGGTCGTCAAAGTCATCCCCGTCCGCCCACGCCCACGCCCACGCCCACGCCTTGGGTCCCAAATTTGACATTTACGTACCGTTGAGGTTCCCTGCATCAGCTGAGTCCAGCTGCGCCTGTCCATGTTGTCAGCCGTCTTGTACTTTGTGCACGTGAAACGGCAGGTTGCAGGGGAGCATCTGCGATTCTGCTTACCAGTCCGTAGCTTGCCAAGAAAGCACGAGCGAGGCCGCCAAAATGGCATCCGATGTCTCGCGAGAAAAGGTGCCAATCGCCTCATGGAGTCCACTGAGGGCGATGCCCCGATGCTCAAATGCCATGCTACCAACCAAGGGGCAGTCGGTGAGAAATGCGATGTGCATGGCAGAGAAGGCGAGCAGGGCGTGCATGACGTAGGGAGTCGTGACACCGATCCTGAGGAGGCTGCAGGAAACATGTCAGCGACTGCTGTCTTTTGGTGTGCTTTCGTCCTTGCACAAATTGACATTCCCCCATCTTGTCTCCTCATAAGACGCCATGGTCACCAGGATAATCATGACTTACGTGGGGATATGACGAGTCCATAGGGTGAAATTATTGGCATCGATAGCGGACAGCTGATGGTACAGGCTCGCAACGTGATAGATCAGGCGCAAATCCTCGACAGAATACAGGACGGCCATGGGCACGGGGTAGACCTGCAGAGATAGAAAGGGGAAAACGCCCGTCACCTGCCACTCAGCAATGGCCGCTTCGATTTGAGGCGTCCACATGAGATCAGGTTTGTCCGGGGTGGTAGAGCGCTCTGCGTCGGGCACCTGTACATCGTTGTACGGACAGCGTATCTTGTGCTTAGTACAATTTCGGCTGGTGAGAAGCTGGTATTAGTCAAGACTCGAGACAGGATAGGGCAGGGCAGGGCATATGCTTTCAAGCAGGCTCAGGCAAATCCATCATTGCTGTCCTTTTTTTGCGTCTTCGTTCTTCTTTCGGTTCTGTTCTTTCGACAGGCCATCGATTGCTACCAAAGTGTGCAAGCACAAAGACTCCGACTTACCATTGAGGAAAGTTTTCATCACAGCGGATATGTCGTCGCTTGCATGTCTCGCATCCTTTTCGAGATTTGGTGTGACTAGTTCATACTTGGTCAGCGTCATGAACGACACGGTCGCGCGCTTGCTTCGTCAAGGTCCAAGGCCACCAACCTGCGACGAGGGGGACCACCACCAGGGCCAGCCA
This sequence comes from Atkinsonella texensis, assembly GCA_001008035.1. Classification (NCBI taxonomy): domain Eukaryota; kingdom Fungi; phylum Ascomycota; class Sordariomycetes; order Hypocreales; family Clavicipitaceae; genus Atkinsonella; species Atkinsonella texensis. The sequence continues at coordinate 8,221 of KQ061789.1, forward strand.
TTTTATCTTGCTATGGATCTGAGTTGGAAAAAAAAGAGGAAAAAAGAAAAAAAAAAGTATAATAAAGAAGTGAAAATTCCTGACGCACGATTAGTCCTGTGGTTCAACCAAAAACAAGCCATTGCTAAAACATGAGCGGGGACGGTATTTTCTTCAAAGCAACATACGTTAAATACGTTAGAGCGACACGAAGGAATCGCCGTTGTGTCTGTGCAGCAAGTCGTGGCAGCCGTGAACCGAAATTGATGTCTAACCGGGTATGCACGAGCCGAAGAATCGATCAGGCAGTCTATTCGCGACGGAATCTTGGAATACTTGGACGTATCACGGTGTAGCGATCGTGATGTAGCGAGTCGAGCTGGATGTGACTCTTTGCTACTTCTGTATCTTCCAGTCGAGGTGGAAAATAAAGCGAACGTGTGTTTCTTTTAGAAAGCGAATGTGGATGGAAAAATTAAAAAGAAAAGAAAAGGGACCAGCAAGACTATAGCAACATGGATGCTTGCGGTTTTGTCTGGATTGGATTTTCGTAGTCTTCTCGGATGGGACTCTCGGGCGAGGCCGTGAGGCAGGCGGGCGTTGAGACAAACCGAATAGAATCGGTTCCTTTTTTTCTTTTCTTTTTTTTTCTGCTCTTGGCTCAAGAGACCACGCACAACAAGCAGACTTGACCTCAGTCAGAAGCAAATCGAGAAGAGGTCAGTCTGACATAGGAGGCGGCGGAATGTGGTGGAAGTGGGGGGATGGATGGGCGATTGAAGAGCAGTGGTAACTAGCACAACAACAACACCCGGTAAGCGAATGACAGGAGCCAGCGAGGACTTCCTAGGACAGCAGATGGCGGTGGGAGAGCGAAGGTGTGTTGAGCACGCAAATCGAGGCCAGATGTGTTGATGATATGGGATATCGAGATCGGGGGACGCGGGATACGACGAGAGGGGGGAACGTTGATTGTTAAATAATACAGCGTCGGCTGTGCGGCACAGGGTCTGGCTGCACCGCCAACGATTCGAAAGGGCATCTCTTCCGACAACGACATGATAGGACTCAGCCGTGGCCGTGGTAGAACCGATGGATGGGCGCTGGGGAAGAGGGGGGAGGGGGGTAAAGGGGGTCGTGGATGTTGAACCGATATGAACCTGGACAAGGACTTACGTGGGTGGAGGTGGAGGTGGAGGTGGATGCTCCATCCTCCAATGCATACCAGACGACTCGACTCCATAGGGCAGGTGGACGTGGACGTGAGGGTGAAGGAAGGGGTGTCGACGTCGACGTCGAGAGACGAGGAGACAGGCAATCCATGGCTGGTGCTGGGCAATGCGAGATGGCCAGATGGGCCCTCGTTGCCTCATGTCAGCTCCAGCTCCTTCCACTGCCCTTGACGAGCCCCAGGCAGCCAGGACCAGGACCAGGGCCAGGGCCATGCTGAGTGGTTGGGCGCCTGGGGGTTGCTAGACTCGTGGCAAACCAAGCAGCAGCCTCCAGGTTCTGTTCTCGACCAGTCTTCGACCAGTCAGCAAGCCGAGATTGCGCAGCCAAGCCGAGACAAGACATAAACCCTCAACCCTCATGTCCACATTCATTGGCAGGCGGTGCGGTGGAGCGGGTGGAGCGGATGGAGCGGGTGTCGGGCAAGGTCCACCTCAAGCGTGCTGCACGTCTCGGTACCAGATACCAGATGAGACAGTGTCCGTGTCTGCAGTCTGGGAGCACATGTACCTGGATGTCTGTACATCAGACAAACAAACCTTGGGAACCGCCCACGTCATCTCGAGCTATTGATCTCCCGCCTGCCATTCGCCCGCCCCACTCTCTCCAACAGCCTCTTTTGGAGAGTCGGGGACGACGAGCCATGACGCACATTCTTCATCGGGTATGAGAAGCAGGGCCGTGGTGGCCAACCAGCGTTGGTATCCATCTACCTGCTGGGAGCCAAGGTCAAGGGCCATCCCACCAATCAGAAGACGAGGTAAAAATAACAACAGACGTGAGTCGATGGGTTGGCATTGGTATCGGTATGGGCTGTGGGGGCATAAGGATGCATACAGCATACAGCATAACAGTAACCGACTGTGCTATTAAGCTACAGAATCCTTAGAGGCTTCCCCCCCTTTTCACTTTTCTTTTTAGCATCTCCCTCTATTTTCCCCTATATCTATATCTTTTTTTAGCTTCTACCTTTAAGGCTAGCGTCTCTATTAGCAAGGATAGCATCCTTATTAGTATCAGACAACGAGTCTCTTTTAGCCACTAGGTTTTATTAGCATTAACCCTCAAATAGGCAACCTACTTTTGCTCTCGCAGTTAAGTTAATAGTGCTGTGTAGTCGGACAGGTGTATGTATAGGTATATCTGTACTGTGTTAAGTGTCGCACACGCAGCTAGGCAGAACCAATAGGCACGTTGTTATATTGACTAAAGCTTGCTTCCTCCAAGCGTGTGTATGTGCGCTGCACGCGTAGATAAGGGGTTTCGTAGCCGAAGCCCCAGCGATCACGTGGGGTCCCCCTTTCTTCCCATGTAAAAGCAGCACTAGACTCCCAATAGATCTTCACCATCAATGATAAGTAGTGATCTAGTTCTTTAGTACTAGGCTCATATAAGCGTTTCCGCTGGGCTGTATCTAGGAATGTCAACACCTAGGTGGGATGCGCCTAGGTCCTTACATTAGTAGTATTTGATGTAGAGAGAGAGAGGGTATTTATATATGCTATATATAAGCATTTAAGTCTTTAGCGTGAGCTATTAAAAACAAAAATGATGTCCTTCCCCAATTGGTGCCAGGCAACTGCAGGAGGTGAGACCCACTGTGTGCCTAGTGGTACACTAACCACCATAATCAAGCTTTTAGAATGCAGGTCTATAGCTGCAGGGAGGTAGCGCGCCCGCAAAAGCTAGCTCATAATCGCCCAGCAATGTGCGCGATTGTCAAGGCTTAGGGGGGTCACAAGGACGAAGTGAAGATCGATCAAGGAACAGTGAGGTCGTAGATGGGAAGGTGCTACCTAGGGTTAGGTGCTTAATGGGCTCGCCGCTTGTGCTTAGCTACGGCTCAGCCCTTGCCTGGCGAGTGCATAAACCCGCAGCAGCGGATTTTTAAACGCATAGCAGCAACTAAACCTAAAACAGAAGGAGGTACCTCTATTTACATTTTTCGCCCAAGAGATACCTCCTGCAATTTCTCGAGACTCTTTAGGCCCTAATGTAGTTAGACGCGATTCTAATAACTAACAACAACACACTATATCTAGCTAATATCTAATATTAAGAGGCTATATACGCTCTACAGTAATGCTCTTAACGTAATTCTTAATGATCAGCGTCTTAAGGGCTTTGCCTGCGTTATAGGAGGTATACCTCCTTCTGTTTTAGGTTTAGTTGCTGCTGCGCGTTCAAAAATCCGTTGCTGCGCGTTTAATCCTGCGCACGTCGCTGCGCGCCCGTAGCCCGGAGCGCTCGTGACAGCGATCAACTCAGGCTAAAAACTTAAAAAGATCGCCACATATTGCGTGCGAGTGACTCTTAGCGTGAGTTATTTGTGTAATATATAGCAACTATTTAAATTTCTAGCGTAAGTTACTTACATATAATATATAGTAAGCTTTTAGGTTTTTAGCATAAGTTAATTGCGTATATTATATAGATAGCTATAAGATAGCTTTTATAGGCGCACTACCTATCTATAGCTATAACCCTCAATTCTAAAGGCTTCATCATAGTGTTTATATATATAGTATTTTATAGTTCTTTAGTTAGGGTATAACTAGGCATATAGTGTTTACTCTAAGGCCTTACGTCATGCAGTGCTTAGCACAAATTAGGAAAGGATATCGAGAAAAACAAATCAGTAACAGCATACAGCACAGTGCCTAGGTGGCCATCCCGCAGAGCCAGCCCACCATCAATCAGGGGTGTGTGGTCTCAACACCACGTTGCCCGACGGAGCGAGCGTCCCCCAAAGCATGGTCCGTCTTTGTCCCTATCGAGTAATTGCAAGCAGGCCGTTTCCTCTGAGATGAACCGAAAAGGGCAAAGTGCGGACAGGGTTCCCGGCCAGCAGATTGCCCGGCATGTTCCAGCGACAAGGACGGACGGGGTCGGTATCTTTGTTTTGTGTCTCGGGGTGGGCAGAAGGAAGGAAAGCCAGCAGGCGGAAAGCAAGAGCTCGACGACTAATTCGCCATGCCAAAAACAAAAAGACGACGACCGCAACACCTTGGTATCTCCCAGCGACGAGAAATATATAGAAAAAAAAAAAAGAAAACCAGTCTCTGGATCTCGCCGCATCTAGCCGGTGTTGGGCTCGGATGCTGCGATGGATATTAGACGTCGGCAAAAAATGACATCTCGATATTATGGTCGACATGCATAGATGAAAAGGTCCACAGAACATGTCGGATCGGGAGTGTACCCGGGGGGGCACGTTATGTCCTTTCAGACTTCGTTGAACCCCCCCCCCCAAGCTATTGGTAGCATTGGCGATGCCCGCAGGCCTGCATCACCGGGATAAAGAAGTCAAGCTCGAGAGAGAAAGAATTCCAAATCATGCTCCATGTTGGCTATAGGGAAAAGTCAACCCAGGATCTTACGTGACAAATCTTGCATGTACATACCAAGAAGAACATGAATAAAAAGAACAAAAGAGGAAAAGTTACTTTGGCTGTAGTTTTAGGCCGGGCTCTCTCTGTTTAAAACCCCAGGTCATCCATGTACAGACTCAAAACCGCTGGCTCAAGCATAAAGCCAGATTTGAGTAGAGCTAGTTAGTATCTAGCCCTGATAATCTTACAACGCCATACAGAAACCGTGCGATGCTAACAAAACACTAGTAGTTGTCTTACCCAGTTGTTTTGCTTTCGCAGTGTTTGAACGGCATGGCCTTGGTAGATATCTCTGTACGATATAAATCCTGATGCTGAATGTGAATGATTTTCAGGCACTATCGGCGCTTACCACCATGTGCGGAAATTACCACACAATTCTGCGGGCAATTAGGCTGCGACTGTTAGTCGTACGATTAGATGATGTAATGTACGGAAGCAGCTTGGGGCCACTTACTTTAGTCTGCATCTTTTTATGTGATTGGGTACTGTAATGTCTTGGGCCAACCCTGCACGGCCCTGCAAGCTGATCCTTGGCTGGTGTGGAGCTTCGTCCTGCATCGCCAAGCCACGGGGTGGTCAAATTACATGATGGGTTCTGTCAGCCAGCTTTACCCATCGTCCCGTTGTCACTGTCTGCTTCTGCTTGCATTACTCCCTACACACACGCCCGCTTCTACTAAACGATAATAATCGTGGGCGCCTTCGCAAGAATGGCTTGTGCAGTACAGCTCCTTGAAGGCGTCAGTAATTGATATGGACTTTTGCGGCGAGCACTACGACTACGGCAAGTCGCAGTCATTGGCACGCCACAAAACCCGAGAAAAGAAAATTGATGCTTGAATATTACCGATCGGCTCAAGTTGCGCCCCCTTGTATGTGTAGCATCTAGGGAGTCGGGCGTGAAGCCCTAAACGGATGTGACATGGAGCCATACAGACAATGCGAGATCATGTTGTGGCATGATAAGCTTTCCCTTCAGCTCTGGGGTGCGAGGCGATGCAGAGGCGAACGAAATACAACGTTTCATGGCCCGCTACCTTTGTCTGCAGCTACGTTGTCGGCCGTGTCAGCTAGCGCACAAACCAACCAGGCCGATGCAGATATTGTGGTACCTTGTCAACAACCTCTTGTCTCAGGAGACAGGCCAATTGAGAGTACATCATCCTTGGTTGAATAGTGCGCAGAAGCGAATGTCCCCATTTTGCAGTCAATAACCGAGTAGTTCGGGCAGCTTTGCTCAAGAATTTGCTTCTAACCATAGGCCGAATCGGCCACCAACAACAGGTGCTGTTGTTTTCAGATTCTGCTGGCCACATGCGTGCCTGGTCACAAACACAGCGTCACCGCATATAATCTAATGCGTGCTTTTGAGATGCCGGGGCTTCGAACATCATCATGTCAAGCTTTCCCACTGCTGTTTCGAGGCGGTCTGTCGGTACGGCATACCGGTTCCACGAGCGCCATACGTAGGTGAATGCAACTAGCCTGTCTCAAAAAGAACTGCAAGATTTATTTAGTTAGTAGCCCAGTGTGTCTGACTGGCTCTTACTGCGTTGGTTGCCTGCAGGGACTCGGACCCTGCAACATGACGCCAGACAGGAGACGGCACTTGAGACTTGAGGAGCAGTCCTATTAGATGTGAGGCCACAGGTTTAATTCCGTCTCTTGACCAGGGCAGCCCTAAGCCTTTCAGGGTCTGCGCATCATGGCACACTCCATCGTGCGAAATTGGATCGTCAGCACAGAGTGACCGGCGTTACACCCAGGCTTGGGATGGTTGTCCACCGGCTGTTCGGACGATCCGCCGTCCGTGGTCGGCACAGTTTGCCTTGTGCCGAGAACAACACAGAAATTCCACCCCTTGTGGCCTAAGAGGGTGTACCGCCTCTTCCGAAAAATGCTTAGAGCAAGAATGGCATGGCAATGGCCGCCATGTATTATGGAGACAAGTAGGTGATAGGTAGGACGGAAAAGCCGTTTCGCTCAGTGAGCCGCGATGCCGAACCCACAAAAGAACGCCAAGGCAGATGAGGCTAGCCCGGGCAGACAGCGTCGTCCTAATTTTAGAAATGGTGAACCAGACCCAATCCAAGTCGCGAATGGACCTTGTGACGAGGGAGCTGTCTTGCTGCGCTGGCTAGTTGTGCGGTCAGCCATGGATCGATCCTCTTGCTGTCCTCCGCACCTGCTCCGTAGAAAGAGCGCTCCCTCATCCCTCAGCCCTGACGCGCGATGCATATATGTACAACGCGTTGTGGTTCGACGAAAAATTTCGTGCGGTGGTCCACAGGTTATCCCTCCTGAGAAAGTCCACCATTTCCACCGAACGCATAGCCGAACAGCATCATTCTGGTGATACACGTCTGGTGACAATTTTGTGATTGTGACTGCCCCGGTACCCATATGCACAAGCTGAAAATGCTTTGGTAGGTAGGCACGTAGGTAGGTGTGAGTGCCTGATTCTTCTCGCCATGAAGCCGATGTATTTCGGTGTGTTACAACAACACTGAACATTGTCTAGCGAATGATTTCATGGCTATTGGACGGCGCTGTTCTTGTAGAAATGAATCCAAATCGTGATGGGATGACGGCCGAGAGGATGGATGTCCAGGATTTCAGTCGCCCACCTCGACCTTTGGGCGCACAAGTTGCTCCGCCTGGTCCGATTCGCAAAGCCCCGACGCATGGTATGCAAGGGAGAAACAGTCTTGAACAGCCAGGTGAAGAGCCAGGATGATACAGTGGCATGATGTGAACATGGTGCTGCTGGTGCTGGGACGTTTTCCGGCCTGGAGAACTGTAATTGATCAAATCCCTTCCAGACGTGAGCAGGGAATCATGGCACGCACAACCGAGTCCTCCGCGCCTTCCTTCAAGGTTGCGGCTAACTTCCTTGACCACGTGCAACGTCTTCTGCAGCTTCGGCTTTCGCCGCTCACCTCCTGGTCCAAAACGCCGTTTTGTGCCAGAAATCAATTTAATCATGGTCGTGCTTACTGCGCCACAAAGTGAGATATCATCATGTTGTGGTTATATTAGAGTTGGCGTCGAACCAAACGGATTTGCAATTACCTCAAGTCGGCAGTATACTTGGTGAAGTCAGCTCTCTATCTACTTAACTACTATCGAATAACAAACGAACCCCTCAAATGCTTGGATGATACTATGATGTTCCAAGGAATCAAGAAATACGAGATATGTGCATGCCTGAAACCCATCCGTCAGTACCTTCACAGAAGCTTTGTGGTATACCGGCGCCCATTCCGCAGCAAGTCACTTGAGCCTCCCATAATGTTTCCCTTCCATCACCGACGTATGGGTTCCTCCTTCCCAGTTACCATACACCGTCCGGGCCCGGCGGGCTACAATATCGTCCTCGATATGCACGACACAACTGTGCCTAGGGTGGCCAAGGCCTTCCTTTCAGCAGCTCAACGCCGGTCAAACAATGTCGCCACGATGTTTACCCCATCAGACAGAGTAATTCGTGGTGAGGCTCTGGCGATCTTGAGGTCGCATCTGCGCAAGAAACTCGTTGAATTGTGGCATCATTTGTTTATACACGTTAAGGACCTTGTCACCATTCTCTGTTAGCATACACGAATCAGGACAGTGCTCAGCTGTGTGGGACAACTTACATGCTGAAAGACATCGTGAAGTTCCTGCCTCAATGGATCTTGCAAGTTGGAGTCCTCATATTGAGCGACCGCCACAAAGTAGTCCAATAGGACCTTCTCCATAGCTTGAGGATTCTGCACAATGACCATTGAGAAGCCTTTAAAGGCCGAAGCCTTCTCATCGGCCGGATCAATATTTCCCATTAATGTGAGGAAGTCCTGAGCAAAGGTTGGAAGGGCTGGAGCCAGTATTTCCGAATTTTCCAATCCAAGCCGGCCAAGAGTGATGGCGGCATTCTCAGCCAGACTTTTGGGAACTCGAGGGTTGCACATGATCTCAACAAGATGCTTCAAAAGTCCTGGAACCCACGGGGCCATGCCTTTCCCATGCTTCATTGTGATCTCTCCGATAGACCAGCAAGTATTGTTGTATGCTCCAAAGCCATCGCCAACTTCATCATCAAGCATTGAATCCAGGTCGAGTTGCTTGAGAGCGATTGGAAGTATGGAGTTGAGGTGGGCACGCATCAAACCGTAAACGTAGTTGGCACAATCGCCTAACAAGGCGTAGGCAGACTGTCGGACCTCATCGGCTGGGTCCTCCATGCAAAATGTGAGCAATTCGAAAAAGGGCTGAGGGGAGTTTTTGACGAGCTGAGTTGAATGTTCCTCTCCAAGTGCCTGGATGATAGCGCTCAAAAGGTCGACACTGGTCACTAAGAAGTCTTTGTCGGGGCTATCAAGGGTCACATTGGTTACCGCTGCCAGGCTCTGCTCCAGGTTCATATGGATGATATTAATACAGCGACCAAAGATGGGTGAAGCGTATGGCGCAAAGGACGGACCCAGAGCCAACGCAACGTAAGATAGGCATTCAAGTAATGGAAAAACCTCTCTAGATTGGTCGGAGACGATGTTGTATCTCTCATTGAGGGCCGGCATCAGCTGGTCTTTCAGTTCAGGAGTGGCCAGAAGCGATCCCGTACGTTCTGCCAGAGTCTGCACACAGTCGTATAAGACGTACATGTTCTTGTCCTTGTACTTGCCGAAGCATCGAACGAATTGTTGTATGATAGGACCGCAGTAAGGTTCCAAATGAGAGCCGGCCTTGTATTCAATGTTTGCAAAAGCTGATGCACCAGCAGCCTGTACTTTCTTGTTTCTGTCAAGCATCTTTCTAAGAATGCCATCCATCAGAGGTACGAAATATTGCTCCTTTTGTCCCTCAGGTAGCTCTGCGGCCCATTCCGAATAGCGACCCAAAGTCCAACACGTAATCTGGCGAACGACAGGCTCAGGATCCTCAAGCAGTGAAATCAAGTATGGGATGAGTTCTGGGAGATGGGGCACGACAACCTCCATACATCCTTCTGCTACGGCGCCCAAGGCCAAGACAGCTGCTTCGCGATGAGGCCAATCGGCGTGTTTTAGATTCTGAGACAAGTAGGGGAAGATGGCTTCGAAGACAGGGTTGCGGAAGTCCTTTGCAAATATGTCCAAGGCGGCTGCGGAACATTTTCGAAGCGTCCACTTCTCGTCCGGAGTCTCGTCTCCGTCATCGAGGTCCTCAATCTCGCCTTCTTCAAGGTCATCATCCATTGCTGTAATCTTGGCCTGGCTATCGCTACCCTCATGTTCATCGGCAGAATTGCCGTTGGCGTTCGTGGTTCGGTTCAAGTTCTTTTTGGCGAATGCAGGTTTGATATCCTGTTCTTTATCTTCCTCGTCTTCGTCATCTGAGGCACCGCCGAGGAGAGCAATGTCTTCCCCGGTGTATACCATACACTCTAGTAGGACCGGGATAATCTTGTTAAGATATGGCTGAAGACCCTGCCACAAATCAACATGTTCACCAACTGCGAGCCAGAACTCGGCTGCTTCACAGGCCAGGTCCTCATCATCGCCCTTTTGCTGCGAAATAACATAGTCTACCAAACCACCAATATGTGGTTGCAATTTATCTGGTCTCGTTTCAACCAAATGAACGAAGGCTCGGCATACCTGACGCCGCACGTCGGGGGTGTCGTCGCTGGAAAGAACGAAAAGATGTTGCAAGAGTTCATCAATGGAATTCAACATGGCTTGCGAGGCTCGAGGTGTAAAAACATTGATTGCGGTCAAGGCTCCGGCGCGGACCTTGGCGAGTGGACTCTTAGTAGCAGCTATGAGCTGCGGTAGTACGTGATTTAGGGGCCGTTGTCCGTCAACTTCTCTCATAAACACCCTGGGACTGTCCTCGCAAATTTTGACCATAGCGGACATGGCACCCTCCTGGGCTTCATTGGGAACATTGCCGCTGGCGTTTCGAAACATGTCTACTAGCTGAGGGAGAAGATCCGGCCAAACAAGTAGACCACCTCTTCGGATGACCTCAGTTGCAATATTTCCAGCATAGTTGCGAATTTGAGCGTTTGCATCCTGCAAGCCGATGGGTACAGCAAGCTTAACGAACTTCAAGCTTTCCTCGGGTATCGTCTTCCAGTCGTTCCTAACATTGTTTTTGAGCAGAATACCAGCAGCCGATCGCACAATATGGTAGTCAGATTGGTTGAACTCTAAGCCGTGTGGAGGTTGCGTGCTTGAAAATAGGCATGCCAAATAATTGTTAAAATCGGGTGAGGTCTTCGCTTGCTGTAGCATCTAAGCAAGCATTAGTGCGTCAATGTCGACAGCCAACTGCATCTTAGGAAGCTACGTACCACTTCCGAGTTCTTTTGCGCATTTTTGTCGAATCCACTCAGGGAATCTTTGAGGCAAGCAGCAAGCTGCCTCAAGGAGTCTGGAGACGGTTGCCAGGACATATCGGTGGTTTTCAAGGGCAAAGGTGAGGCTGACTTATGACAGTTGCATACTCCACGGGGAGATATACCTGGTCTAGTGCTTAGCTGACACTCGGAATAGAGAAATCGGAAAGATGATTGGGAAGACGATGGACAGAGTGGTGTTCGATAATGACATACGACCTGATTGATATTCTCAGGGTCGTGGGGCAGTTCGCTGCCGGGAACACTCGAAACTTCGCAAGTGGTGCGGGCACCGGGTTTTAAGACTCAAAACCGTACTTGACAGGGCCTCAAAGTGATCGCATCAAGTTATGTGCGCCTTGACTGTGAACGATACGCTGACCAAAGCCTTTAGGCGAAGCGGTACAGCTCTAGCTGACTCGTCGGTGTCTGGCGGGGGAGTTATCGCAATGCCAAAACTGGTTGGCGGGGTGCGATAACAATAACCCGGATTGATTTGTGGTCCCGGATAATAGTAGACTCAGTTCCTCGAGGTCGTCTCCAAAATCAAACAGCAATGTTTGTTCTTGTATCAATGGCAGAATTTATTAGCGGTCATTCGACCTCCGGATTGTGGCCAATACTGTTTTTGTGCTGTTGTGTTGCGCGCCTTTATTGAAGCTTTGTTAGGCCGCACCTACCCTACATGATCCGTGACTTTGACAACTTTTGGGCAATCGAAGCTGCTGAGGGAGGAAGCCCAAGTTATTCGCATTGTCTCACTGTGGCGGCAAGACTTCGTGAGAAGCGTAGCTTCCCATGCGCATGATTTTCTGATCAGAATACTGTGCCTGGCGACGTCGTTGATAGTAGCTGTCTGCTGCGCTGCCCATACTTTAGAACATGAGAGAATGGCCATAAGCAGTGTTTGGAAAGTCATCAGATCATCGAAATGCTTTGTACTGTTCTTTGGTGGATGAGCCGACATCTGAGATGATTATATCTAGAAAGCTGCCTACCTCCTGCCAGGTATGTGTTTGGGCTGGGTGTTACATGATGAAATGCGAGGATAGTACAATTATATTGTCGACCAATTCCTTAAAGACCATGGGTACCTAGGTGCCTAGGTACCTACCATCGCGCGCCAACCCGGTTCCTGATGACAGCTTGTAAGAGTCAAAGCTGTTGTATGATAGTACAGACATAGTACTCTATTTAAGAGTTTGGAGCTGTCACACAATCCATGGCAGGCTGGTCAGTGTCACCAGGAACCGGGTTGCAAGTGACGGTACCTAGGAGGTAGGTACCTACTAGGTAGATACGGCGCACCCCAGTCGTACTTTGACAGAAAATACTGGCAAGTACTCCGCACTGCTGTCACAGTCGGGTGACATAAAATACAACTTGGAGGGCCATTCGTTTTTACGCCGTCATACACTTATCTATAAGCGCTAAGAAATAACTCCTGGCTCTAGGAAGAGGCCCCGTTCACTCCCGCACCCACGGCTTTCAGTTTATCCAGTGTCAGCCCGACAATATCTCGGAAAGCCTCCATCTCTTCCTCCACTGTCCCGCCCATACCGGCATCGGCAAATCTCACCGAGTTGGTGACATAGACGGGCAACTGAGTTTTCCTTGCCAGAAGCTTGGCCAGACTTGTAGTGAAGTCTATGGTGCTTTCAGACGGGAATAATGTGGTTGCGAGGGGCTGCTTGCCATCAAGACGCTGTGAATCAAATCTATTGTCAATGAAACAGCGAGAAGAAAGAATGGTCCGTTGCTAAACGGTTGCTATGAAAAGGGGGACCAGTGGCATACATTTGGCAAAGCATAGACAAAGGAGCCCATGGGCTTCGAACTCCCTACTTTATCTTGAGTAGCCGTCGTGAGAGACAGCACCAATGCCTTTGCCTGCGTGCAGAGGCGCAGGTAAATGCGGGTGTCAAGCGAGTGAGGGAGGGGTATCGACAAGTTAAAAACTTGACTCTCGAGCATTGACATTCTGTTGCAAAATACCCGACGCTTTTGAAAAGCTCGAGACGCACGAAACTCGGCGTAGCAGAAAAGCAGAAAAGCCAAAAACCGATTTCTGATGCTGGCGTCAAAAGCCTGAAGCTTTGTTTGTTTGGTGCGGTGCAATGGCCAAGTCACATGATTGGTCTGAGAAGGTGTCCGCAGGTGGATGGATGATTGGACCCGCAACGACTTTCGCGGGGACCTCAGGTGTCTTATCACAGCTTAATAAGTTACTGCGTTCATCAATTTGGCGAGACAAGCCTTGGAAAGCAAGAAGAGCAGAGCAGAGCAGGGAGCAAAGATCAGGCTCTGTGGGTGGAGCATGGTTGCATCTCTTGTTCTCATTCTAAATAAACCCGTTCTTTCTGTTTCATCATTCTCCTTATAGTACCTTGGCCTGTCACGATGAACGGCGTCTAGCTGAACAGCAGACTGGAAAACAATCATGACCGGGGAAGCTGATACAATATCTGCCTCGGACGCAAGTGCTTGGAATGGTGTAGAGGATAGCATGGACGACCCAGAAGAAGTCAGAGTCATCTTCTGCGCTCTGGATTCGTTTTCGTAAGTGTCCCTGATTGCAGAGCCGACGAACTCAGTCATCCTCGGCGTGCTGCAATTCTCATGCTTCACAACGCAGTTCTTTCAAACCGCAAAACCCGTTGCTAATTCCTAGTGACTAACCACAGGCAATATGCCAAGACTGCCCACTTCAACGTCACTCATTTGCGACGCCGGTCATTCTACGCTCTCCCTGAGAAGCACTGGAAAATGCTCGCTGCGCCGCCTTTTAACTTCTTGGAAACCCTGGACAAGATTGACGATGCAATTGACGCCAATGCCGAGTTAGCCCGGGCTGTTGTGTCTTACGGCCTGCGAAACTTCTCCTCACTTGCCACCGTGTCGCCGCAGGGTGAGCCCATGATCCCGCTGCAATGGACTGGAGTCGCCAAGCACGCAGATGTCGACAAGGCAAGAAGCACGATTCGTCAGTTTTATAGGGACTGGTCTGCAGAAGGCGCAGCCGAGAGAGACGTGTGCTACGCGCCGATTCTGAAGGCCTTGGGAGAGCAGCAAGCTAGAGTAGGCGACGGCCGGCAACAAAAGGTACTTGTCCCAGGAGCTGGTTTGGGGAGACTTGTGTTTGAGCTCTGCCGGCATGGCTACGAGGCCGAAGGCAATGAGATCTCGTATCACCAGCTACTGGCGTCGTCTCACATCTTGAACGAGTGTGACATGGTCGGGAAGTACACCATCTACCCCTGGATACATACCTTCTCAAACCATCTCACGAGGCAAAACCACCTTCGAGGCTGCAAGGTCCCCGATATGCACCCAGCCACGGAACTGGCTAAATGTGCCAACGCCGGCAGCATGTCCATGTGCGCAGCCGACTTTCTGTGCCTCTATGCCGACCATGACCACAAAGAGGCGTACGATGCCGTTGCGAGCCTATTCTTCTTGGACACGGCGCCAAATCTGATCCGGTATCTAGAAGTTATTTACCACTGCCTGCGTCCCGGCGGCATCCTCGTTAATGTTGGTCCACTGCTATGGCACTTTGAGAACCAAGCCCCAGGTAATCATGGACATGACGACGATGGCGATGGCGAGCACGACTTCAGCAACTCATCCGGCATAGCTGACCCAGGCAGCTTCGAGCTATCGAATGATGAAGTCATGGCACTCTTGGAGACACTAGGATTCCAAATCGAGTGGTCGCAGACCGGAATTGACGCGCCGTACATTCAGGACCAGGAGAGCATGCTACGAACCGTGTACAAGGCGACTGCTTGGATTGCGCGCAAGCCAGAGGGCAAATGACGAGGGGATATGACGATGGGGTATTATCACAAAGACTTTGAACTCGCTGGACGATGTGCGTTAAAGGGAGTTTGAGGGAGGCAGGTTACCGGCATAGTTAGAGAGGGTGTGGCCCCGCGTGCTTCAAGAAACACAACTATTCATAGAACATGACATATGTATTGCGCTGTGCAAATCGAAAGTGTACTACAGAGTACTTTTTCTCTGTTCCGCCCACGCGGGGCGGCACGCGTGCTCGCTCGCCATTGGAAGAGTGCAATGCAATGGCTCACAAAGGGAAGCCAAACAACAAGCACCACCCCAGTCAGCACCTACTATGAACGAAATAAGCATGACCGTCATTTATTCATGCGCTACAGCCAGGGCTTAAAAAACAACAACAAAACGCGCTACAGCTTCAAATCCCCTTGACCCCGGAAAACGAGCTCGCCACGAGCCCACATTGCACCACCATCGATGGCAATGGCCTCACCATTGACATGAGACCCAGCCCGGCTCGCCAGGTAGACAACAGCACCAGCAATATCCTCAGGAGCACCCAACCGCCCCATGGGATTGCTGCTCCCAACCTTGTCTGCTCCACCTGAGATCTTCAACAACCCATTACTCATCTTGCTGGGGAATAGCCCGGGGCAGATAGAATTGACCGTGATGCGGCGAGGACCCAGCTCAACGGCCAGGTTGCGACCCAGATGGATCACGGCGGCCTTGCTGGCAGAGTAGCCGTACGCGCCAAGCTCCCCAAGCGTGCCGAGGCCCAAGCCCGCGACGCTGGCAGTGATGATGACGCGGCTGGGATTACCGGGCGACGCAGCCTTCTCGAGGAGCGGCGCGAAGACGCGGATGGTGTTGAAGACGGCCTTGACGTTGAGGTCCATGACCATGCCGAATGCCTCGTCGGAGTGTGTGTCAAAGGCCTCGCCCCAGGCGGCGCCGGCGTTGGCGAAGAGAATGTCCACGCGGTCGGTGTGCTTCTTGACTTGCTCGAGGAGGTGGTCCACGCCCTTCATGTTGGATGAGTCGGCGGGGACGGGGATGGCGATGGCCCCGGGCTGGCGGTTGGGGAGCGCATTGAGGGCCTCGCAGGCTGCGTCGCAGGCGGCGGCTGTGCGGGATGAGATGAAGACCTTGGAGGCGCCGGCCTGGAGGAAACTGTCGGCGATGCTGTCAGCCAGACAACAAAGCAGTGGTTCATCGCGGAGTCAAGCAAGATCTCATCGGACGGAGCTGGAGAATACGTACGCTGAAGCTGCGTGGAGGCCAAGCCCACGCGAACCGCCGGTCACAACAGCGACCTTGCCCTTCAGTGAGAAGAGCGAGGGGAAGTCGTTCAATTGCGTTTCGGCCATGTTGGTGCTGCCAAGAACCTTGCGTGGGTAAGGGATGTGATTAATTCTACGGGAGCAGAGGTGTTGCCAGAGAGAGCAAAGGCGACGAGAACTGGGCCGGGATAGTTTGACGCTAGATTTACCAACAACCAAGTGACCAGAAACCTATATAGGCCATGCTCGAATCCACGAAACGTGCCTATGTTCGTCTCGTTTTTATAAAGTACCTTTGAACGTGCAGGGGCCCCAAAAAAAAAAAAACCACTTGATACTATCTAGGCTTTGGGTAGACCAAGGGAACAATGTGAGAGCTTATCAGAAGACACTTAGGTTTTCCTCCCTGTATCAGGGTTTTTCCGGGTGACAGAGACCTAGATGTACTAGCCTAGCCTAATGTATATAATAATAATAATATAAGAAAATAGACCTAAAAGAGCTAGTGTGTCTTTTGTGCTACCTTTACGCTAGAATTATATAGACTAAGTTTTGCTTCGTTCCGTGGATCAGTGCCTTAAAAACCTACATTATCACAAAGCTGCCTCGGACGAATGGACTTGGTAGGATGGTTTAAACTTTCTCGCTGGGCTGTCTCGTTCAGAGTCCACACCTCGGCAAGCCGTTCTGGGCCGCTTGCTCCGATCATGGGGACATGTTGCGGGGAAGGAGGGCAAGGGGTTGCCGAGGTCCGGTAAAGGAAAACCTCGGCGGAGTATAGTGCAATTATTGATTCGGCAGCGTTAGCGTTAGATCATCCGTCACATAAGAGAACACTGGGCCAAGCACAATCAACTGCAGAAGGAAACACATCTTCATTGATCAATCATCAAAGCGTTGACATCGTTCATCATCATCATTGCACCACACGGCGCACCCATAGTGTGGGTGGCGCCTCGTTTCAAACAAAACAGACTAGTAGAATCCACTAAAAGCAAACGCGATCATGAAATAAGTACAAGTATTGGACAAATGAATAAAGCACTCGAGCAAAGAAACGATGGCAGGGATATACCGCAATGCCATGCTATGCTCTGGCAGCTCTGCTGTCACTCAGTATGCGCTGCATTGTTGTAGCAAGCGTGCTCGTACCATAAATCTGCTGCTCCACCGCTGCAGCAAAATTGGTTTGAGAGGGTTGATGTTGACTAGAAATAAAGTAATCGTGAGCAGGTCGTGAAGATGAAACAGGATACACAAGAAATGTAGGAAATATAGGAAAACAGCAAAAATATGGTAAGTTGAGAGAGAGAGAGAGAGTTGAAAGGAAATAATAAGAGAGAGATAGAGTGACATAGAGAATATATAAGGGTAAATTATCGTCAGCTGTCCAAACGCCATGATATCCCTTCGTAAGTAGCGCCGCTGACCAGAAATTTCAGACTGCAGCGCCATGCCACGTCAAAAGACTGCTCGAATAGGTATGTTAGCAAGTTTCGGGCCTCTTGTGATTTAAGGTCCAATCGTTCACACAAGCGACTGCCTTTCACGAGTAGACTGTCTTATAGTGCTTGAGTGAACCGGAGATTTCCTATGGTCAAACCACAAACCCGAACCCATGGGTTTGCGATGTGGAACGTATTCAAATATGTGACCCTCCTGGGACGAAGGCCGAGAGGGTGATCAGGTGGAACGGCGGGTAACGTTAGTTCGAAATGTGTTATGTTGACTAAAGAAAGAACGGCGCGGTGTGAAAATCATGATGCTGTCGCTTCATGCTTCAAGTTCTTCTTCGCTGATGCACCTTCTTAGACCAACATTCGTTGACGGCATCTTCGACATTTTGCATGCTTTCTGGCATAATTGAACCAATGAAGAAAACGCTGATATTGTGCTCGATTGTCACCAGTTTGGAATAGTTAACGCGCGATTCCCTGGACAATCTCTCACCGTCTTCGGTGATGCGCGCCTGTACTGCAGGAAAGCCCAGTTTGGGCTCACCATCCAGCATCCTAGCTCTGTGCCCGTATTCGTAGATGATGCCATGCTTGGCGGGCTTAACACCAGGCTTGTTGCATCCTTTACCGCCGTATGTCAAAATTGGCCTGCGACGGATAAGTACTTGGCTCTCAGATTTCTTATGGCCTGCTGGTGGATGTCGTCAACTTACACACAGGTGCAATGACCTTGATCATTCGCAATGACAATAAACCGTCTGAAACCGACGAAGAACTTCATACCAAATCTGTTCTGTATCTCCTGCTTACCAGACACGCTGGGAAGTCGGTTCTCGGTAGAGCCTTGAGGCTCGGACCAATATACTTTGAAGATCTGCTTGACGGGTTAGCTAAGGCAATCTGTCAGTCATGATGCGACTGTACTACCTCTCCTGGCTGGAATCTTCCCGAGGGTTCAATCCGATATCCTGATAGCATATGTGAGAAAGTTGGCTTGCAGATTGGGAAGATAATAATAAGTTCTTACTCGGATCTATTGCCTCGAATTGGTCTTCCCCAGCTGAAATCACAGCTCCTTTGAGCGTTATCGACTCATCCTCATCTGCTTCGAAGGCTGGATAGGACAAATTAGCCATTTAAGTTTGGAACAGGGAAGCGACTGTAGAGATGGTGACAACTTTAAAAATCTCAGAGTACAGATCGCCAAGGCCATGATACATACCATAAGCGGAATTGGCATAAGCATTGGTGGACGACCCAGCTCCACTTCGATTGAAACCATATTGCATCTGCTGCGATTGCATTACGGCTTGTTGCAGCTGCCTGGCTTCATGAGGATCATCGGATGCTGGAGCTGCCAAAAAAAATTCGTCATTAATAGTTGCCGATGAAACAGGAATTGGGTGCTGGACGACTTCTTAAAAAAATTGAAGAATGGCGGAGTTGCTATCTTTATTCACATACCTGTGAATCCTACCGCTGGCTCCTGGTATCCGGAGCGAACGTAGTATTGAGAATCGAACGAATCTATTGCTGTCAGACAAGACGTTTGAACAAGCGCAAATTGGAGTTTGCACAACTCACATTGCGGTTGACTTGGTGATACTGGGCTGTCGCTTGCTGTCTGAGCTGCATGTCTCTGCTGTATTGATCCCGAATGGCTGTGGCTCTTGCGCTGTGAGCTCTTGTCACTCTGATGATGTTTCCCTTTGTCCTTGCTTTTGTCCTTGCTCTTTTCCTTGCCCTTGTCCTTGCTCCTATCCTTTTCTTTGTCCCTGTCTCGTTCCTTTTCCTTATCCTTTCCCTTCGATTTTGATTGTCTTGGCTTCTCTTGCGGTCCACTATCGAGTTCGTATTCTGCAAGTCTTGTCTGTTAGAAACAATGTATACAGTGACGCTTCCATCGTGACGCGAAAGAAGGCGCCAAAGCATGCCCATAGAGACAAGACGCACTGGCGTTAAAGCTCAGTGCTTTCTGAACGGGGGAGTACTCACCTTGCGGTTCGTAGTTGGAGCCGGGCGAAAGACCATCGAGTTGTGCTGTTAAAGCTTCTATTGTCTGCGAGTCTCCCCGAGGAGTCTCAGCGCGGATGTCATATTCATAGTTATACTCGTAATCCAAATGTCCTAGTTTCAACATCTAAGTCATGCAACGCACTCATTGACAGTGATTCGAAGTGACAGTAAGCGCCATACCTTGATGATCCTGCCTCACTCGGTACATGAGGTTCTGGGACTCGTCAAAAGCCCATTCTGACCAGTCACTCCAAGACGGCATTTTGAGTCCTGGGCAGCAAACATATGAAAGTCTCTTTGCTTGATATGGGAACCTGAGCTCCAACGAAACCCTTACGAGGCGTTCACAATGGCGAGGCTGAATGGGACCACCTGGACGCCTGAAGGCAGACACAGCAACACTACTGCACCGTATTTAGGTTGGCTTGGAGGGATTCTTGTAAGGAGAAGAAGAAGGCTCCAACAGACGTGCAGCTCAGCCGAGAGACGATAAACGAACAAAATTCCCGCTCATGAGTTTCTGTTGCAACAAGTAGATGATTGGAGCTGGACAGAAAAGAGCACAGATGATCCTTCGCGAGCGCGGCACGGGTCCTGAGCCTCGCAAGTGAAGACCACATTGCCGTGATACGTGGGTTGACCCCGTGGGCCTGCTTCCCCTCTCTGGCGTTTTCTGCGCGCGCCGCGTTGGTGCGCCTGCATCAGTGGACTTGGGTTGGTTGGCATCTGGAGGTGCAGGGCCATGAAGTGGGTTGATGGTATCTCCAATCCAATCCAAGAACAGATAGGACGGGACAACATGGGGTTGAGATGGAGTGGAGTGCAGCAAGTGGACAGGACAAACAAACGTGCCGGACTTGGTACCCAGACTGGCAACTGGATATGTACCAGAAGACTTGAATCCAAGGGCACGACACTGGGCCAGCCAACAAGCGCAGTATCGAGAATTGGGCGATTGCGAGCTTTTGGCACCAAGCCTATCTTCCAGAAAGATTGGATACTCCAGTCATTATGCCATGGCGAGAGAGAGCCTTAGTTGTAACCCTTGAGATAGATCCAAAGACGGCAACCATACCATTTTGGACAGACCTTTTGTGCCTCCATTAACCTAAGTGTATCCGCAAGCTCGGATGACTACCTGCCCTGGTGGGAGGAGTTCCACTAATGCACAGCTGTAGCAAGCGACAGTCTGTGGTAGGTAGCACGGCGACGCGATGCATATGAATTGTGGTTCAGCGAAACAGGCAAATCGGTACGTTTTGCAGCACACATGCAGAATGTTTCGACAAGTGCTGTGCTTCGTATGCATGGGCGCTCGTAATTGCGGCTCATTCGTGTGCAGGCAAGAGTTCAAAGCCTCTAAGCCCAAGTCAGTCTGCCTCGAACGGGTCAATCCGAATGACAAGATTTCGACAACAGGAGTTAAGGCTCACCGGAGGCGCTAGCATCAAAGACTCAATTATTTCAAGCAACGGAACAACGATGTGATGAGGACACGTCGGACTGAGTGGAAGCGCTAGTTACAGCAGGCCTGCGGGGCGGCACGCCCAAGCGCCTGATCTGCAACAGCGAAAGTCGTGCAACATGTCCCGATGCTTTGGCTTGAAAGTATCGATTCGAGAACTGATATGAAAAGGTGAGAAGCTGGCGAAGAGACATGCCGCATGGCACCAAGTCATGGATCGATCAGCCAAATGGTTTCGCTGTGGTATTTCTAAAGGCGTCTGGTGATTTATGCTGAGTGATGACAGTGATGACAGCCGCCAAGTTGCCCGCAGCTGGGCCAAGGCGCCCAGGAGAGTGCAAGCAGCCCTCCAGCCACACTCAATTTGCTCCTTCCATTGATGTGCCTAGTTTGCTACGCAGCACAACCCAGGACAACAGTCCGTGCCTTCCAGTTATTAATATTAAATCCAGCGCCAAAAGCGGGGCTAGGCTCCTTGGGGCGGAGACCCACAACCCGCCCACCCTCAACGACGCCGCTCGTCCACGTTGCTACAATACCAGCCAATAATAGTTGCCCTAGGGTGCGGGCCCCCGTCTTGAAATCCCCCCGCGTGCCTACGGACTATTACTGCAAGCCTTTTTATCCCTTGAGTTTGTCCCTTGAGTTCCGGGGAGCTCATGGAAAACAGCTCAGGACACACGAGAAGAGGAAAATAACAAGGAGCGTCATGAAGAAGGCGGCTGGAAGGCTGCAACTTGGCCAGTGCCACGAGTTTCCTCCTTGACCTGTATCGCTTCGTCGCCTCACTAACAATGACCAGTCGATGACCATTTCGTCAGTTCTAGGCGAAGCGGCTGAGCTGTCATGCTCCTGAATGAACACGGAAATCAGCTGTGGCATATTAATCATCATCCTGTCTTGAGACCTGCAGGGATGTGTGTGTGTGCCGCTACTAAAATTCCTAGCACATCCTTCGACACGCATTAGAGCGCCTCTGCTAGCCTCTGCTACGTTCGCACATTGCTCATTACCAAGCTTGCAAAGGCCTGTGTCTCTGACAAAGGCTCTGTCTGTCTGGACTGACTACGAAGTCACGACTGGTTCGCAACGAAGACATAGCAATAACTGACCGAGCTCAAGTCAGCCACGTTGAGCATACACTGCCTGGAATTTACCGACTGTCGTAAGGAGAAACACATTGCCCGACAACACAGCCAAGCCGACGGAAAGGCTTAAAAGCCACAATCCGTACGGAGTGTGGAGTACAGACAGAGAATTTGTCTAGCTGCTGCGCTCTCCAGATAATGTAAATGTAGTATGGTAAGACGGAGGATCAACTCGGGAAGACACACACAGATCGCGGACGGCGACTTAAAACAACCAACGGAGGTGCACCCGCCGTACCACAATTACCCAATCCACCATTAGACCTCGTCCGACCGATTGGACTCTGTGTATCATTCAGTCTCCAGGCTTCAGTACGCAGTACTCACTTGACCATTGCGCCAGGCCCGGATGACTCCATTCCAGACACGTTACGGCCGCTGCCCGTCGCTGACGCAGTCTCCCTGCTCAGTACGAGGTGTAGCAGCACCGGAAGTCCTCGCCTCAGAGCAGGTTGTTGGAAGCTGCTCACTATGCAGCCTGTTGCTGTGGGAGCACGAGATGATGTCGCATCATCGGCTTCCCAGCACTTGGATGTAGCTGCTTCCGACCTCGCTGCTCACGCCGATCAATCAATGGGTTCGGATTCGCTAATGGACAAGCTAGCCACCACGGCCTCCTCACGTGAAGACGACGATATGAAGGGCAGCGATAGCTGGAGATTGCAAAGCGATGCGTCCAGCATCTCGAGCCGAGTTACAACACCAGATCCACATTCACCCCCGAGATCAAGACGGCCACTGTCTTCTAGCACTACAGACGGAAGGACGTCATCAATTCCAATACCAATCCCAGGCGCTGTACCGCCACCACCACCACCACCCGGCCGACTCTTGAGACGAATGAATCAGCCTCGTCGAATTTTAGAGCTTGCACAAGATGCTTTGCCACGAGAAGCTAGTACTGGTAATGGTTCGTCCGCCGGCCGCTCGTTGATGTTTCTTCTATACTGACAAAAGTATCTAATAGATGATATACCGGGATTATCTCATACTTTTCCCTCAGAAAATGGATTTAGACGACAGAATAAGTTGGTAATACATCTGGCTGGAGCATTTCCAAAAATACCACCCAAGGCTGAAGAGGGATCAACCGTTCCTTATCTCAACAAATCGTTACCTGTGATGTACGGACTGCCTAAATACAGAGACCAGTTTGGTGAACGCTTCCAAAGCCCCTTCCTTTCACAAGGACCATTTCTGCGGGAGGGAATAGAAGACGTGCTCAACTTTGACATCGTCATGCAACCAGATAATAACGACAATTCTCAATTCAGCATTGGCAACAAGCTTGAGTCTCTAAATTCATCTGGGATGGGCCAGGATATTGCCAGCTCGATAAGCACTGACGTCGAGTCAGGAGAGGATCCTGTTGCTTATCGTAATGCTCGACAGTTTCCACCACAGCTCCCTGCCCACTTAGGCAGCCATATGTCTAACCCGCGAAGACGGTCATCTGCTACAAACCGGATCACAAACTGGGTAACCCAGTATGAAAAATCTCAGCATCGTGTAAGAACACAGCGGCGGGAGACAACGCATTTTGCATTGTCTGGAGGCCCCGAGAACGAAACTGCGGAATCGCACGCAGTTTCTGACTCGTCTCATGCCGAAGTCGAGCAACTCTGGCAGCAACTAAAAGAAAGGAGAGCAAAGCTTTGTGACACAAGAGACAAGATGACCACAATACGCAAAGAACTTCGTAAACTACGTTCGCATAAAGAAGAGGCTGATAATGCTTTCATGACTGTTGTTCGTCCGCTACTAGTGGGTCAACGGAGCGATGCTTTCTTGTCGTCGCTGAAGCTTCTGGACAGTCGGTTGGCGGACATGTTGAAGCTTAGAGAGGACTACCATTTCAGAGAAGCGAGCTATGAGCGACTCGAAATCGAACTAGATCAAGAAGAAGAGGAGGTCAATGCCCTTGAAACCAAATTTTTCAGTCTCCTTTCGGCAGGACAAGATGGGCAGGATGGAGCCGCTCCTGCACCCGTACGTAAAAACACTACCGATACCACGCCTATTCTCAGCGCCGATACGCCCTATGAACTGATAGGGATCCAGGCTGAGAGACCGTTAGAGGATGTCCATCCACTTTACGTGGAGCTCTCTGATGCAGTTGGGGATTTGGAAAACATGAAAGACGATTACCGAGACCTGCTATTCGCACACTCACAGTACGAAGACGAACGCAATCTTCGTGAAAGTACAGGCCAAGACCAATCTGCTGACGCGGAAGCATTCTTGGCCGAATTTCCAGCCGATGAAGCGTCAATCAAGACATCGATAGCCAAGCTCGAAGACGAGGTGCAGAGACTGAAGCGCCTATGTCAGGAAAAGAGAGTGATGAAAAAGCATTTGTCTGTGCAGATGGCTTATGTTCTGCAACCCGAAATGAGTTACGCAGACCTTGATTTGGACAGCACTGCTAATATTCTCCGACACCATCGAAATTTGGCCCATCCACGCTACGCGGAGCTTCTATCTCAACCCGACCACCTCCTAGAGAACCCCTGGCCTATGACGGCAGAACAAGCCTTGAGAGCTGCGACCCGACTGCCTCCAGATGACCCTTGGAAAACCGAGAAGCAACGACTCGCGGCGAAGGAATACAGCATTGATACCTTACTGCAGGGACATGTGGCAGACACAAAAGCAGACATGGTGAACAAGTGGTTGCTTCACCAGCTGCGTATTTCCCCGGTGAACGTGTTGTTCCTCCAATCAATTTTTGGGTCCAGCCGACTTAAGATCCGAGACCATTGGCGTTGGCAATGCGACGTCATGTTCTACTGGTGGCGTGATAACACCATGGTGCCGCACGATGACGAGAACGCCATCTCCAGTACCGACATGTCTGAATTGTCCGGACATCGAGGTACATCCGGACCCTCGAGGGCAATCTCAGAGGGTGATTTCCGGCTTAGACGCAGATCAACCAGGCGCCTCAAAAGTAGTGAAATGCTAAGGCTTGGTTGATTTTATCCTGTCTAAGCCCTGTTCTCTTTCCTTCGTTCATACGACGCCACCGCGTCCTCTGCTACGTTTCGGGCAGCATACATTCCATGGAGCGTCTTTTATACAAAATCAGCCACGACTTGTTGCTTTCCACTCTTTTTCTACTCCAATCTCAGATGGCATCGGCTAGTATGGTCCAACCACTCTCTTGCCCCATCGGTTTCACGCGCTGACGCTTCATTCCACGCAACACGCCATGATTTCTCAGCGCGAATGGGCAAAAGCTCAGGAATCACAGGGCAGTCACCATGTATGCGCGGCACCTACGTGGGCGAATTTCGGGTCATTATTCAAAAACTGCACAGCACCCCAAGTCTGGAAGTAACAGGACATCAAAGAAAAGACTGGTGAGCTGGAAGGAAAAAAAGAAAGACGGGAATGGAGAATTCCTTGTGTCATGTTTCATAGTGAAATTTTTTTTTTGATACCCCTCTATTTGTTGTATGGCACTGGCTTTATTGGAGCTGGATACGGGTGTTCTCAGCGATTGCATCGAGCGTCTGCCTCCCTCCCTTTTTTGTCTTTTCACCGCATTGATGTGCGTTATTCTGGGTTGCTTTTTTCCTGTTCCCCATGCGTCTGCCTTCGGCGATGGCTGCATAGATTGACTGTCTGATTATCTTATTTCATTTTGCTTGGCCTACTTGTCTGTGCTTGAAAATGTGCCTTGTGAGACAATTGTATTTGAGGTGTATGCCATACGTAATGCTGTGACCGGCGCTGGCTCGTCGATTGGGACATCATGTCCTTGAAAAACATCCAGTAATGCCTTCTCGAGAACCTTCCCCCTCCTGGCTTTCATGAAGCAAGGTGCCGTTTCCGGTATGCATCCAGCTCCAGGAATGAAACCCCCCCTTTGCAGCCCAAAGCATGCCTTGTCAACAAGGCTGCGCCACTGGCCAAAACATCCCTAGCTTAACAGCGAAGGCTTGCATCTTGCAGCGTGGCATCACCTGCAAGTACTCTAGAGCCGTCTATGCCAGGAAGGCCACAGCCTGGTCTGGTACATGCTTAGCAACACGTCCTGCCCTGTTATGAAATGAAACCAGGCGCAGCAGATTCTCGTAAGGCTGCTGAAATAATGCGAATTGCATAAGTATATAGTGGTTTTTCTTCACCGAAAATTCTGCTGATACTGGGCCATCTATCTCTATTTGATGTATCAGAGGGCTTGATGAAAAGGAAGTCGAGACTGCACGCAGTATATGCCGGAATTGTGTCAATCTTGCATGGAGGGCGGCTTTAGGTACCGCACGTCGGGGTTGGCGGGAGGTGGCGTTGCGCTAATACTGCGAGTTGAGAGGAGTATTGGATCTTGTGATGTATGGGGTTGGATGGCTACCATGGATCTGGAGTCGTGGTCGTTGTGTGCTATCTATGCTTGCAATGTAGCTGGCTTATTTCTGAAAGGGAGGGTGCGAGAGCTGAGTAAAGGCGAGATTAATATCTACGGCTCCGACCACGTCGAGTTGGTGAACAATAGAATGGGAGGGACCACAATGGAAAAGGGCCACGAGACATGGAAATCGCCGTTTGGCTTCAGTATGCGTATTCTTACAATTCCAAATACTTGGCCAGGCCGACCACAATGGAGACGATTCTTTGGCCATGAGGTGCTTCTCTTCTTGGCACATGAGTCATATTATGATTACTGGGTAAAACTGCTCGGTAGTATAGTAACAGAAATGAGTCATGCCGTCGAGTGTCAAGAAGTAGGTCTTCAATCCGTTTTCGCCAGGACTCCTATTGTGCAGGAGGAAATGCATTACCGGGAGCAAGGCCAAGAGGCCAACGAGTTCAGAGCGTGGTGAATAAACGCGGCGCCCGCATTGCGTACTCGCTATATCACCGATCAGCCAAAACAAGCCCATAACCCTTTCGATTGCTTCTTTGGCCTTGGAGCTGACTTTGCTTTACCGCTATTGGTCATTGACCGGGCCTCAGTTTTCCACGCTGGCTCGGTCCATAACCGGCTCTCCATCTGGCTTGGCCTTCTCTCTGCTCCTGCACCATCATCATGATATCGAAAAGTTCGGCTTGGCGACTGCGGCGACGCTGGGACACGATGTGAAGAGTTTCTCCTCTCGCCCGACGTTTTCGCCGATCCTTTGGCAAGTGTCGACCGAGGTAGCGTCAAGCCCGACGGAAGGGAGACATATACTTTTGATGGTTCAGCTTGGGCTCGCTGTCGGGGAGGAGGAGAGGCATGTTTCCCTGCGGACCGAGTACGAGTGCAAGATGGCCGGCGGCGAGCCTCGTGGGGACGCGGCATCGTGGCCATGATGGTCGAGTAGCTGTAGTCACCGGGTAGGCGTGCCGCGGCGCCATACGAGGCGCTGGTGCTTGCAGTGAAGCAAGCATTCATGGTCAGAGGGGATGAAAGAAGCGTATCGAGAACGGTTCTTTGGAAGTCGGCACCAGATGCCTAGAGGAGCTTGGCGATGACGTTAATTGATATACTCGTTGAAGGGCACTCGTCCGAGGAATCAGATTTTGGTGGCAGCGCGAAAAAAAAAAAAAAAAGTGATCTCGAAGAAGGGATGGATATTTAGGAGATGAGGAAAGGCATCGGTGGTGACAGTGTTGAGACCTTTCTTGGGACTCGAGCTGGGCTTGTTCCTTCCTTGCACGCTTCCTGATCAGTCGGTAAAGGCTGCCGCACCTTATCCTACGCAAATAGCACTCGAGGAAAACAAATATGGGACGGCCTTGGCTAATTGCACCGTATCTGCGACTCGTCAGCCTATTTCCGATTGCACTTGTCATCTTGTACAGAGCTGTCCTGAGATGCATCCATAAAACTCCAAACATATGTGCTTACAAACTCGTTGTCAATGCAATCGATCGTCTGGCCGAAAGGCCCTTGAAGCAGTCTTCCAGAAGCGTGTGATGAGTCTTGGGGTCTCGTCTATGAGGAAGATGTTTAGTCGGTAGCCTGATAGATTGGACAGCCTGGTTGTTCTGAAGTAGTTTCGTAAGATATTGCATGGGTAGATGGAACATTCATTCTAAGTACGGTAGAGCTTTCGATGGGAGCGGTGCCAACATGAGTTCATACAAGCTTCCGAGAAAAAGTATTCACTTGACAAGCCACGTTGCAGAAATTCCCTCCGAACGCGGGTTACGTACGTATTCCGACACCAATGAGGTTCGTGGAGGAGCAGAGCAGAGGCTGATACATCTGCTGGGGCTTTTCATCGCCCATCGTCTGTGCGAGGCAAACGACTGACTAGCGGAAACGACAGACTTGCATCTCAGCATAGTGCTTAGGAAAAAAAAAAAAAAGATTACCAGTATGCAAAACGACATGAACTTGGGGATGATGCTGGCGTACCATCTGGGAGACGAGCTTGCTTTGCTTCAACATTCACCTCGATGACACCGACACCATCACCATCACCATCACCATCACCATCATCATCGAACTGGCTCCACTGACTGGAAGCCTAGCGATGGCGATTCAGATTTCTCCGGTGCCTTCCATGTGACGCGAGTCTGAGTGTTGAGTTCGGACACCATGTTCCTGCCATCTAATCCAAGGTGACGTTGTGCATGAGCAGCTTCACATCGGAAGCAGCGGCTCGCTCTGCATCGATCTAGGCTTCCCATTAGAGCTTGACAAAGTGTAGTAGAAATCTTAGATGTATCACCTGGTGGTTGGAGTAGCCGAACAGTGAAGTTGCATGGGCGCATGAATATCTCGGCCACTCCTTCTCCCACGTTTCACACATTCCACTCGTCCAGGTTGATGGGCTCATCTGCCGTTGTGCGAATTCCGTCTTCAAGCGCTGCCTCCTGCCAACTTTCTTACACTTCGCCCCCTCTTCTCCTGCCTGAAAGAGCGGCAGTCAATACTCTGCGACTTGACCTATATGAGATGCCTCGAAACTGATTGACAAAGCCCTCAGGGACCACGTCTGGGACGCCAACCCACCAAGCACGGATGGGGTTGGAGTGCCGACCGCAAAATGTAAAAAGCACAATGCGTCTTCTTCCACGTTTGTACCAGGCGACTGCGATCGTATCTACACACGACGACGTGGGCAGCTTAGGTGTGTCTGAAAGCTCTCTATGCTCGGCTGATTCTGGGACGATCGATTAACGACCAAGGTGTTGAAAGTTGCACACAGCACAGCGACTGGACTCAACGCTGGTAGTGGCTCTTAAACGGCTTACATGTTCGGCAATAAGTAATCAGATCAGATTTCAATTCGGTCATGATCCAATTCGTACAACGAGACAGGAATGCGTCAATAAAATGGAAGTCAATCACACTGCACTCTAGGGGCTTTACTGTGATTTAACCATAATCGAACCTAGCATGATCATTGATCAAGAATGAATTACGCTGGCCCACGTGCTGTGCAACTACGTTTGTGCCAGGGCCGGGGGATACACAAGAGTGAAGGAGCAAAGGCACAACAGATACGGACGGAGTATTAAGTAGGTCTCCTCGTATTAGATGCTAAGACGCCTCGTTATGATGACACCCAACCACCCAACCACGTCTTGTGCCGGGGTCCACTTCATACCACGTGACCTTCATATTTGTCGCGACCTCAAATTAGTTGATGCCTGGGGCAGCTACGCCAAAAGGGGGGTATATGGGTATATCTTCGGCGTCGAATTCCTCCATAGTTGGGTAGATAGAATCAATCAAAAATCAACTTCTATCATACGCTTGAGTGCACTAGTGCTTACACCCCATTTTTCCTTGGTCCAGCAGATCAGCGAGCTGCTGATCTGTGGAAGCTATTTGATCCTTTTATCGGTGCCGACGCCCTTGCTATCATATCAAACCTCGCTTTGGAGGGGGGATTCCGACCTGACCTGACATATTTCAATCGAAGTCTGGTCTGCCACTGCATTATCCAATTATCCAGCAAATCATCGATCGCCTGAAAGTCAACTAGGCTTATGTATAATGCCCTGTTATATTGATCAAATAGCTGCGTAATCAAGGATAGGCGTTATACTTGGTGAAAGGCAAAAAACAGTGCTACGCAAGCCGATACTGAATTTTTTTTTTTTTTCATTCTCTAAACCCTCTCCCCAAAAATGCTCCAAAGGTACCCTGAGCTCCCGTGAATCTGGAACCTTGTATGCGCCGTGATATAAGGCCTTATCTGCCACCAATCTAGACATCGGATATACCGTTCATCATTCCCCTTCAACTATGCCAAACGCCGTCAGTGAGAGAAATAACATTGCTTGCCCTGAGCAAGACGCATTTCCTGTTCCAGAAAACCAAATAAAACCTTCGACATTAGTCGTAACTCGTTATTCATCTCGCTCATTTCGGCTTGTTAAATCCGCGCAACCCCAGTTTAGTATACCAACGACGGTTTGTTGTCTCAATCAACCCGACATACCTCCAGGACTCGCCTATCTCCGGCCAAACTACTATCCAACTCTCGTATCTGGACCAGACTGACGTACTTCGAATGTTCCAAACCTTTCAAACAGTCCTTCAGACAGTCAATGTCGTTCGTCAACCGGGCCACCTCTTCATCTAGTGCCAGTGTCCGGGGTCTGGCAAACAGCGCGGCAGCTCTCCTTTGCTCTTGTTGCATGAGGTACCGTGTTGTTTCGTGGATCTTCTTGTCGAGCAAGCCGATAGTGACCATGACCTCGTCCATCTGCCTGCTTGTCTCGGCAATGCGACGCTGAGCGCTGCGATATTTCTCTCGGAACTCTTCCGTCATTATGAAAAAGTATGAGGAAATTAGAGCCAGTGGTCTAAGATCAAGTTTTAATACTTCTTGGCCGAGATTTTCGAGATGGACAGACAGATTGTATCTTGGTTGTCGGCGGATAGCGCAATTTGGTAATTACATAGGACAACGTATCGTAGATTAGCCCCACGGGTTTCTCCCCAGGCAAGAAGAGATGGAGAATAAATATACCCAATATGATTTGTTCTCATAGCAAGGCTTGCTATTGGAAGGCTTGATCCTTGTCACACCCCAGCGTTGCCGTCAAGTGGATGTTGAGTCGGGATATTTATGGACTGTCGCACAGATCAATCACTGACGATTCTTTGCGTCAGTTGAATCACGAGGATGCAAGAAAACGGTGTAGATATTATCAAGAAGAAGGGAGATATTGGGATGATGACGTTTTACAGTTATTGCGGACATATAAACTGTTAATCTTGCGAGTATACAAGGTGGTCCTTTCTGAATCTGGATTGGAGTGCATGACATGACATGCCTTGGTATAGTATGATTGTAGTCCTCTCATGCGAGTGAAGCGGTCTGCAATTGTACGCAATGATTGCAGATATATGTATGCACCCTATGTATGACAAAGATTACATGCATCTACAAAGCTGTCTTCAGCCTCTGCTGGCGTCATTATGCAGACTAATCTTGGGCAGTTATATAGACTTCCTACGCAGTTTGCGCGGACACCTTGGTTTTCCAGGAAGATATGCCGATAAATACAACGTGGCAAGGTTTCATTCCGTTCACAAGTACAACGCTCTGCTTCAGCACGGCATTAACTCCACTTGGTTGCAGATTTGAGCAGTGAGAGACAAGCCTAGAGAGGGAGCCCAGATTGGTATGAGAAACTGTGCTTAGTCTAATTCCACATCATTACGAACCGGTCCCATTCAAATTTGCGAAACAAAAGTAAGCCATGAGTTCGACGGCACAGATTGGACGATAGCAGACAGCTGATCTTGGGGAGCTCCAAATCATGCAGATACTTGAGGCTGCGCTGTGATCTTTAAGTCCATGGGACGATCAACAAACCAGCGAACATTGTTTTTCACGCCATACTCATGAGTTTGCTAACTCCCAATCCCAAATAGCCACATCTGGTGCTCAAGAAATCTTCGGGAAACGTTAATAATGAATGCGCTCTCTGTCTTATGTGTTCATCGGTGTCCGAAAGCTTTCCGTAGCAATTGATTGTGCACATGGCTGGTACGTGCCACTTCAATTTTTCTCATCACAAGACGTACCATCTTCAAAGCTACAAAGTGCTTCACCCATTGAGTGACCGGTGAATGTATAAAGCACCACTGTGGGCGTCGACTGCAACAAGGATACGTTGCGCGCAAAGGTCACGGGGCATGCACAGGTCTTATCAGTAATTGCAATGTGAAATAATTGCATGGATTGCAAGCATTGGCGTCGTTTGGTTTATTGGCACGGCCTGCACAACTTTGCGCTCCTGACAGAATGCCATGAGTAAGACCAGCGTTTCTTCCGGCAACGGAGAAGTTCAAGGAATCATCTTCTCTGAACTCACGGCAGTTCATTATGACTACTCTGGAAGCCGTAACAGGCAGAATGGGAAAACTCAATGTGTGACAGGCCGTGATCAAATGGATACTTGAGGGCTTACGCTGTAGATGATGGAAACTTGATGGATGTGCCGTAGTGCCGTGATTGGCAGGCGACCGCCAGAATCAAAACCTCGAAACAAAACATCAGCGGCGGATGTACGCTATGCTGCGTGATGAGATCCTTATGCCAGTTATGATCAGCTAGTGTGAGCAAGGTTATAGGCAATCACGTCCCCTTCAAAGGCTCAATTGCAAGAGAATCAAAGAACATAGGATGCACCGCAGGCAGGATGCTGTTAGTCACAGCATTCGCCTTGCATCACATTCTTCGTTTCGATCCAAGTAGATGTCAGTCTGAATGAGGTTACATCATCACTCAAAGACCTACCAACTGACATGCCGCTATGAACATCGTGACTATGTCAGTCTCGACATGGCGCGCGTCATGTCCCCTGTCTCTCAACAGCTTCAAGGCGAACTACTGCGCGAGTGTAGAGCCGACGAGATCATCGAGCAGAGAGGCAAAAGGGAAGAGGTCAGCAGGGTTTTGGTCCCACTATGACCTTATCAAGTTGTTTGGAATTATCGCGACCTTGCTATGCGGTTTAACATTTGACCACATCAAGTGAAGCCTCCGATATTTTCCGTTTTCGGCCTACTCTTCTCCGCTGACGTGCACGCCGTCGGATACGGTGAGCGGCTCGGATGGGTTTCCGGCATTTCCGGCAGCGCCGTGCTGGCGTGGCTCAGGTCGCCGTTTGCGCCGGCAGAAATACGAGGAGCAATAACTGTGTTGAAGCCCGTGGTTTTTAGTGCCATGTTATTGGATATCGCCGCGTCTTCGAAGAATATGCTCTGGCAGAAGACTAAGCCGTCAAGATGTAAGCTCGTGTGGGCTAATGAGTCCTAAAGGGTCCGTCTAACTTGAAGAGGTAACGGAACGCCTCTTTCTGCATAAGGAGAAGAACACATTAGGTGATATCGCTGCTATTATAGGCAGCGAGCGGCTGCAGTGATTGCAAGGGACGCTACACAGCCTATCCTTGCCAATGCAGGGATGAATTAGACCGAGTTCATCATAGTGGTCTGTGCATTTCCCTTGTTCTTTTTGGGGATAAAAAAAAGGGGGGGGGGGATGCAGAGAGAGGGAAAATTGCACCGCCGTCACAGGATGAAGATGATGAGTTCTTAGGCTTAGCAAGCATTGAAAAAAATTAATTTTGCAATTTTTTGGACAGCTGTAACAGGTTGCTCTTGCGGTTTCGACAACTCGTAGTTAGATTAATGCTAGGTCAATGCTGTTGTTGGGTCACATCAATCTCTGCCATCTGCCTTTCACTCGGACTCCCCCCCTTAAAACAGGAATGCTGAACCCCCAGTTCATCGTCAGCATACTACGGCACTGGTCAGAAGATATCCGGGTAAGCCAGCTGTAGGAAATTTCAAGACGGTCACTCATCACAATGTTCATTTCACGAGACTTCTGCAACAGCTCAATTAGATACTATAGGTGGCAAATATTCCTTCAATTTCCCAGAGTAGAATAAATGGTGTCGTCACCGGGATGCCACAGCCAAGGTCCCAAATCGACCATCATTTGCCACGGCACCAAACCGAGTACTGTATTCTAAGAGGAAATACCAACAGGAGTCTTGCAGAGAACACCCTGGTTCAGGAGAGGAGCGACGCAGCAACGAGCTCGATTGCCCTTGTCTGAACAGATCGCTTTGAAATGTTCGGCGGATCTGGGAGTCTCGGAAGCTGCACGAGATGTCAGTTTCGTATATTTCTTGACTATATACTTATAGTGAAGGGAAAATTGACACCACTTACGTGATGCACAGTCTAGATCAAGAACGCCTAGGACGTCTGTAGCACAACACTGAGGATTTCCATAAAGGGTTCCGAGATCGCAAGGGGCGTAGAGGCCCCCCCCATTGCCCGGGTAGGTAGGACTGGCAACTGCGAGAGCAACGCAAAGGGCGAGGATAGAGGCGAACGACTTCATTTTCAAGCAGAGAGAACAGCTGGCAGGTTTATGGAGAAGTGTAGAATAGTAGTGAACTGAGGATGATTTAGGAAAGTTCTGGCAAGGAAGAAATCTCAGTACTTATAGTAGTTGACTTGGTACCATCCACGTTCTCTCCCTAATAACAAAACAAATACAAACATGGCGGCACTGCAAGGCACTGTCTCAACACTCTCAGCTGGAAAATCAAGTCTGATGCCCATCCTCGTGACCAACAGGGTGCTTTCCACGCCCGGCAACTTCCATGTTGTCTTTGAGATGCAACGTGTGATGATTGTCTTAGAAAGCTTGGAAAGCTTGGATATGAGGCATGGTATAGGACGGACTTAGCACGCGGTCGACAATTTGACCGGGTTGTCGCCAGCCACTTTCTCGATTTTAGTCAACTACCTTCTTGGAACTTGATATATTAGACCTTTCCCTATTCAGCGCAGATCGGCGCGGTGCCATGCAGGATATGGCAGCATTGCATTCAATAGCCGGAACTTGCCTCCCGCGCTAGAAATGAACTGAACGCAC
>KQ061789.1:43351-58505 GCA_001008035.1 Atkinsonella texensis
CCCCCCCCCCAAAAAAAAAACAAAACCCCCCCCCCCCCCCCCCCCCCCAAAAAAAAAAAAAAAAAAAAAAAAAACCCTTAAAAAAACTTGAAAAAGCAAGTGCAGGATCGGTGGCGGAGGAAATTATTACAAGGCGTACCTCGTGTGTGGCAATTTGCTAAAAAAAAAAAAAGTAGGCCATACAACTCCAGTCACCAGAAACTAGGCTCCTCTTGCTCTCGAAAATGGGCTCGGCCGAATTCAGGCTATCTCGGAAGGGCTAAGCAGGACGGGCCAGTTCAGTAAATGCGCCCGTGTGATGTCGGCTGGTAGTGACATAAACGAGGAAAGTGATTGGAAGGCATCAGAAAGCAGTTGAAAGACACACAAACTCAAAGTCCGGGGAAGAGAAGCTGGAGTGTTATTTAGTGCGCCACGTCTTGCCGTGTTGGCCTAAGCGAGAGTCATCAGAGCTAGTGTACTCTACAATGGCTTCATCCGGAAGGCCGGTAATTGTTTTTGCATAATTTTTACTCGATCACTGCCGATTTTATCAAAATGCCAACGAGGTTTCATTTGCTACAATGACTTCATTATGAGGTGGACACTACCGTTGTAGTGCACAAAAGAACAAGTTCTTGGCACCGAACGGTGAGAGCTGAGAGGAGTGAGAGGAGTGAGAGATAATAAGAGAGAATGAGAGAGAAGTTGGGCGAATCAACTCGGTGGCTTCGCGCCCTGTTCGTAGTACGCAGTTTCAAGGGATGCCAAGGGCTTTGCTTGCAAGTGCTTTAGATTCATTCAATCAAGCCACTGGCACAGGCTTATCGATGCACCCATTCCAACTGCGAAGCTAAACGGTACTCCGTGTGTAAGCATGGTTATTGGCTATGCATCTTTTGATTGATGAATGCAGTCGGGAACTACTATTTAGGCTATATACTATGCATGAAGTCGCATTACATTCCTCGTCGAGCGCATCATCTGACTGATCTCCGCCGTCATCACTTCTTTGCCATTTCCCAGCCCAGGGCTGGCCACCTCGGAGGATGGTGCCGGAACTGCTCATATCCGAGATGCCTAAAGTCCAGCCGGGCGACTCCTTTCACGGTGTGTGCCAGGAAGCCGGTTCTTGTCGCCGTTGAAAACTGGCAACCGGCTGCTTGAGAGACAGTCAACTCCTGGAGTTCCAACCCCTTGGCCAAATTCGCAATTACTCCAGGCCACAGTTTTGATCCTATTGGTTTATTTGCCCGTCATCTTGCCTCTCGGCAAAAGATGGACGGACTTTGGACCCTCACACCGGCCACCATGCTGCACGGCCGAGCCATTGGAAGCCTCTTGTGTCGAATCAATCCCGTTCTCTCTCATTGCTTCGTGGGCGATCAACACCGGGAGTGATGTAATCATGTTGACCGTTCTGCTCGGCCGCTCGGCTCTGTTTGAAGAACTGTTTGAAGAGGCGTCGAACCGAACGGAGTTGTCTGAGCTTTGATGCCTCTGGCTGGCTTGAGGGGCCAGTCTCTGTAGCTTGCAAGTAAGAGAGACTGCTACAACAACATCGAGCCTAGTAGGTCTACAGCTCGACTGAGGTTCTAGAGAAGCAAGAGGAGAGAGACCTACCTTGCCCTGGCCTGACCGGATGTAGCTGTGGGTCTATATGGCACAGATATGCTCCCCTGATTGGTCTACTTTATGCTCGACTTATACGGTTCACAATCTCTTAGCATGTAGAAAATCACAACAAACAGAGACAAATAGACTTGAGGTTTTAGTTAAGTGCTCTTTACATTAATCCAAAAGGAGAATAACAAGTAAACGAAATTAGAGATGATCTTACAAGATTTTTCTTAATATACTTGTATATCCAGAAAAACACCATTACTACTGTGTAACGTGTCTGCTAGAGTCTGCAGATCACCCGACCTTTTGAACCCGACCTGAGCTGACCTAAGCTTTTGAACTAACCTGACCTGATCTACTATAGGTCCTAGTGGCGTTAAATAGCTCTTTTAATTAGTCCCTTTAATTCTAAATTAACTAAGGTCTTTAGGCATCTAAAATAGAAAATAAATAATAATAATAATATCTAAAAAAATATAAAAAAATTATCTAAAATAGAATAAAGCTAATTAGTGTATTATATGTTTTTTTTTTTCTTATTTTTTCTAATTTTTTTTGTAGATTTTTAAGGCCTTAGAATAGTATAATACAGAAGTATAGAGATAGTATAGGGGTAATGTAGGGGTAGTAGTGCTAATGTAGAGTTAATGTAGGGTTAATATACAGGGAGCTAAGATCTCTTATCTAATTAGTTAAAAAGTCTCTACACTAGGACCCACAGTTTGGTCAGGTTAGCTCAGTTTAAAAGCTCAGGTCAGCTCACTCAGGTCGGGTTCAAAAGGTCGGGTGAGATGTAGACTCAGCAAACGAGTAGCAAACATGTTTGCTACGTGTCTTAAGAATGAATGCATAATATTGGACCCACATCCACTGGTCAGATCAAGCCCTCTCTTGCCTCTTGCTGCTCCTCTAGAGCCTCAGTCGAGTCGTAGACGCAATAGTATCTATGAATTATTTCGCAAAATCCACCTTTGCAGGGATCTTTTTGCTCTAGGACTTCTACTTCTGAGACATTCCCTCAAAGTACGGAGTAAGTAAAAACAAATATAAGTAAAATTAAAATCGCCCAATTTTGTCACTTAGCATGTTATACTATAGCCACTCGTACCCGTACCCGTACCCGCGAGATTATATCTAATCTCGCGTATCGTTTAAGCGACGGTTACCCACCCCCCCCCCGGTAGGCATATCTGTGAAAATAAGACAATGACTGGATCGAGGGTGTGGGCCCCGTGATCTAGGCGTCAATGTGATGTCTTTTTATCACATCCAAAGGGAACACCCGCAATCCGGGGGCCCACGGGGCGCAAGTTATTCACCGGTGTGCGGATTCCGGAGTAATCCTGTGACCCCCTGCATTTCTCTCTCTTGCTATTGAGTTCTGGTGTGTTTCGTTTCTGTTGAGAAAACCGGATTGGCGGATCCTCGTATCCTCGGTCCCGCCCTCAGCCCGGGTAAAATTACACTCACACGATGGAGACCGGCATTATCTCCGCTAGCGTCGAGCAATCGGACGGTATGCGGAGTGCTGGCTGACCCCATAGCAAGACGTGACGTTCCCACGCTCACCACGATGCTGGCATTCTATAGCTTCCTTCTGCTTGCTCCCCTCTCGTTTGATCGGTCCAAAATGGTGCCCCTTTCAGCCAGCGCTCAGTCAACCTCGAAACTGACACATCGACTAGCATCAAATTCAAAACTTTTGTTCCGGTCAATGCTACGCGAAGTCCATCACTAGCCACGTTTCGGTATAGTCTGTCTTGACCGGCCGCGAGACCTAGAGGAGAAGGGCTGACCGAATGTCCGGAAAATAATTCTAGTGCTAGTCCGCTGTCACATCGTGCTGGATATTCAAAGTGGCAATCAACGGACCTCGACAGTTAGCTCGGAGGTAGTAATCTCTTCTCGCTGCCCTTATCTGAACTAATTTTCTCTCGTAGGGCCACTAGCGCCTAGACTCTAGCTCGACCTACGCATTTGCCTTCAACGACCGACGTACAGTAAACGAATAGGGGCAGGCCGCCAGTATCCCTGATCCTCATGTTTCTTTCATAGGGGACGCTGAGACATGCATAACGAAGTGAAATCTGCCTTGCCGACATGTCCGATCCCGAAATCTTTGAGTACAAGCTACATTCGCTCGAGCAAAGTTACCACGAGCGATATGGAGCACTCCTGAAGTACCATCTTGAAGAAGAGCTTGTAGGGTTCAGCTAGCAATACCCAACCGAGCTGGCTAACCATGTTGATGATCAAATTTCTTTCATCCAGGCAGCGCAGAGGGACAAACTCAACATTTTTGTCGAGGGAGCGAATGCCAGTTTTGCCTCCCCCTTCATCGACATTTTTGCTCAATGTTCAATAAGGTGGCAGGTCTGGCAACCGTGCGCGTGGTCCCTCTGCCGATGTCCGGACAGAAGCTGCTTAACAGAAGTCAGATCGTCGAGTGAAGATACTACAGCCTAGTTGGATCTGAACTCTGCAGAATTATTGGCCTTTGCTTCAGCTTTGACCGCCAACAGGACAGACCTGTACTGCGCATGGCACTAGTCCTGCGAGTCTTGTGACGCGGGTCCTTGTTCGCGTGTCGTTGCGGTGTGTCCCTAGGATCTCAGAGTTGCTCTCCATGCTGGGCTCGGTCTCCTTAGCAAGCTAGGGCTGTCATTGTGCTAGTTGGGTCTTCCACGAAAGGAAAAGGGACGTGAGACGCTAGCGTTCAGCTGCGCAGCCCGCTCACGTATAGGCCTACATCCTGGACATTAATGTGCCCAGCTTTCCATAGCTTGTCTCGAATTGCTTTGAACAACTTAATCTCTATTTTGTCTCGCTTTCCTGACAAGCATCGTGGGTGATAATTGGTGGCCTGACTCTGAATCCCCAGAAAACCTCGCAGACGAACCGCGTGGTGAAAGCCGTGGGTTCAGTGCTTCTAACGTAGGAGATGCCTCTCACTTTCACCAGATACCACAAGAGTCGCCGCAGGTGCCTTCAGATGGAGGACAATGGAGAGTAAAGCAGTCTAATTGGGAAAGCAGGTAAGTATGAAGAAAGCCAATTGTACATTGTATGATCGGCACGAAACTCCAGACCATCGGGCGAGAATGTGGCACAACGACTGGGCGGAAGCGACGGTGTGGATGATAGTCTTTTGACCAACAAACGGCGCCTACTATGTGGCTTGCTCATATTACTCAGTCTCGTTCTCGTCAAGTATAGTTGTTCGATCAAATACAATGACTTGAACCCCGCAAAGGTTTGTTTCTCTCACTCTCCCCTCCCTTCTTATTGACTTCCTCCTCGATGACAAGGCCAACCCTCTTCGCTAGCTGTATGTTCTAAATACTTTCGACACTGTCAAAATAGCCGTCGCTTACTTGTCCGAAGGTGCCGAACTCGAGTCCCATCTCGCAAATCTGAAGATTCTTGTCCAAGTTGAGGTTGTGTACGATAAATTCTTCGGGGCAGACGTCAACTACTAACTGCAGAACACTCCGACCTTCCACAGAAAACGAGAGTCTACGTCGAAGTGGAGATACTTCATATGACTACACGATGATTCTGCTAAAATCGAGTCTCATGTTATTGAGAAGTTTGTTAGAATTAAGTTGTGCTTTTTTTTTCTCTTTCCCCTCTTCCTCTTCCCGCTTTCACCCCCTTTCCCCCTTTTGTCTATACCTCTCTTCTCTCTCTTCTATTCTCCTCTTGCGTTGGCTTTTATTCGCTTATTTAGCCCTTGCCCACATCAACTGTCTTAAATTAAGTAGATAGGCACCGGTCCTGGTCGTGAAGCTAAGATCACACGGGCTTGAAGATTGGTCATAGCAACATTGCTGATAAAAGTGAGGAGACAAAAATGGGATCCAGAGGTTAAATTTACGGAGCACATCTCATCTGTGGATCTGTAAATCTTGTGGTATAGTGCCAAATCTAGTTTCAGCACATATCCGGATGTTGGTTGTTGACAATAACTTTGTTATTATTGCCATTTGTACCCTGTTTTCGTGGGACACAACACTTATAGGGAGAGTGAACCCAAGCATTGCTCTACACGTAAGGCTAATTAATTTCCGCCTAAACCTACTCAGATCTTTTGATCGCCACGAGAAAGTGATGCATTTGTGGTGCTCTCTGCCCAAGTATCTTGAATGCTCTATTTTGTCCCTGACACAGCTGATTCTATTGGACTAGTCAGAGAAACGGAACCACCGGCGCAAGCAATGATTTACAGAAGAGAATACAAGTTCATTCTACTACCAATCGTCGCTTCATACAATCATAACACCTTGAGCGTCTCGCTGAAAGGCAGCTTAGCAGGCACATCGGGGTGAGGTTGGGCCTCGTCACCATAGTTCAAGTGCGCCTTGAGCTTATAGTCGGCAGGCACTCCACAAAACTTCTTGATCGCCTCCTCGACCGGCGGAATAGCGTTCAAGTGCTGCAAGTTTGCCCCCAGTCCCTCCAACTCCAGGGCCGTCCAGATCAAGATCTGGTGCATGCCATTGGTGTGGTCAGAGAACTCTCCAAACATGTGTGCCGCCGACTTGTGGGCTTCGCCAGACTCTCTGATGGTCGTGCCAGATTCCCAAAAGACAATCTGCAGTGCGTGTTAGTGAGAAGCCCAACCCTGCCTGGTATCCTTGGGCATAGTCTAGTTTACAAGGGAAAGTGTTGACGTACTGAGCCGTAGGCGGCTTGGAAAGCGCTGAATTGTCCCTTGAGTGCGTTCCAGACATCCTCGCTGACAGCCTTCAGGACAGGTTCGGCAGCCTGGATGATGGCGTCCCAGAATCTCTTGTGCTTCTCAGCAGTGATCAAGGTGATTCTGACAGGCTGGGTATTGTATGATGATGGCGCAAAAGACAGGACCTGCTCGATTATGCCCCGCACTTTCTCATCAGGGACCTGGCTTGTGCTCTTGAGGCCGTAGACGGTGCGGCGGTGCTTGGCAGCAGCCAGGAATTGATCAGACGTGATGTTTGCGACGGCACTCATGTTTTGAGGGGGAAGTTGAGGACGAAGCTGGATGGGGAACAGTTGATGGAGGAGAAAGGTAGTCGAGAGGTGATGAAGAAGTTGGGACTATGATTGCATGGCGAGTTGATTCGAGTTTACGACGACGCCCTACCGCTATATATAATCGCACTACGGAGTATACACTTTCAAGTGTGCAGAGGCCACTGGCGTGGACATGAACTGGGCTGAAGCATGACTTGGGGATGACTAATTGAATGACTGACCGTGCTGCGGAGTTTGATGCGCGCGGCT
This sequence comes from Atkinsonella texensis, assembly GCA_001008035.1. Taxonomy (NCBI): domain Eukaryota; kingdom Fungi; phylum Ascomycota; class Sordariomycetes; order Hypocreales; family Clavicipitaceae; genus Atkinsonella; species Atkinsonella texensis. Next base: position 50,219 of record KQ061789.1, read on the forward strand.
ATTGACAATCAACAGTGACGCCTCCGAAGATTCCGCTGGCAACCGAAGCACGATGAGCGAAAGCGGAGCTGATTGGCTGGAGGCCCAGGACCGGATGGAGAATGTACTCCACAATTCTCGCTATAAATGCATTATTAAGCACCGAAAATGCATTGATAAGCACATGCATCGACACAGCATCGACACAGCATCGACACAGCATCGACATAGCATCGACATGGTATCCACAAGTCGGTCGCGATAAGGGGGTTTGTCGCATTTGTCACACGGCGCAGCCTCCTGCAGGAGGCGTCAAGCCCCTACAGGAGGCGTAGCAGCCCTCTTACGCGAGTCAGGAGCTCCAAGGAGCGTTCTGCAAGGGCGCACCAGCCCGCAGTTGATCACGTGAGAGCATGATCTCTTGGATTAGTTTTTTACCTACGGAGTAAAATCGAGGGAATTAATTCCTCGACAGCTCTATTGTTAGTTACTTCTATCAGTCTATCTACAATCAACCCTCATCCATTGATATCATTCTGACCACAAAAGAGCACTTTGCGTGCAAGAGGGATACAATGCTGCCGGGGTACTTCGTGGGCTGTCAATACGATTACTCGCGAAGAAATCGACCAGATTGAAGTAGGAATAACAAGACCAATAAGTGATGCAATCCTCGTCCACAGCACATTCGCTGGTGTTTATTTGCTACGCCGTGTATACGGGCTGAGTCGATGGTGGTCCATCTGACGACACCAGGCCGCAAACCCCGGATTTATTAAGCTGGGGCTGACATGGTTCCGTGAACATTCTCGAGACCCCGAATCCACCGTGAAACTGCCTACAATACTAAATAGGTAATAAACTCTCTGATTAGTCAGGATTTCAGACTTGCCAAAAAATTCTGTGCTGGTCGACAAGTTGTCTTTGTTCCCAAATAGGAAATCAATCTCCAATTCGCGTGGCATCACGCGAGATATGGAGAAGCAACATGCGTCGAAGCCAACGCAAACCGCTTTTTGACGAGTACGCCGTACTAACTATAGCCGTGTATCTCGGTGTAACAAGACAAACGTCATCAACAGCCTCATCTATGTGTACCGAAACGCCGAAGCAGTCATCATCCTTGATTCGCTGACTCTCCAACTCTCGACGACGTCTTCAGTTGAGGCCGGTGGCTCACGCGCATGTGGACGTATCAAGAAATCAAGCTGGCTCGAAAAGCACACGTCGTCACCAAGACCGGCTCCGTCGACTTTCATGACATGGTAAGCGCGCTGGATGCCAGGAAGCAACAGTCCGAAGCCGCGTCCAGATATTGGCACGAGATCCATCTGAAGTTCGCGCGGCTTCTGCCTTCGGATCCGCGAGGCGTGTCGCTGGCCGACGTGGCGTTCTGCTGTACCGACAGGAACACAGAGCACGATATCGACTATGCGCCGAGCCTCTTTGCCCTCTTGGGCCTACAGTGGCAGACTGGGTGGAAATACGAGGACGCCATATTGCACATCATCAAGGCGCGACCCCAGGACGCTGCCCGGATCGCAAATCTCCAGGGAATACGAGGATTGCCGCCTCCGTACTCTTGGGCGCCGCGATACCTTGCGCCACTGACGGGCTTGATCTTCGGTGAACACAATGCGATGGAGAACGGGTTGCGTGGCTCGTGGACCACATTTCCCGTACGAAGTGTCATGACGCACGGCAAGAATGAGAAAGGGACTATCATCATCTGCCACATGGAGTTGCTTAACCGCCACTGGAAGGCCTTCGAGATGTGGTCGGAGCTGCCTCATCACTGGTCTCATGGAATAGAGCACTGGTTCAAACAAGCGGTGCCCTCTGGAAAGGTAATAAGGAGTCATGCGGGACTGTTGTTGGGACGGCAGCGATGAACGAACCTGATATGAGAGACGAGAGTGGCTGTTAGCTTGAAGTTGGAGCCAGGAATGCCAGGACTACCACTGTGGGCATCTTTATTTGCATTTTAGGAGCCCAGAGGAGCTCTTTTGACGACCTTGAAGCCCTGGGTACTGTACGGAGATGTATAGACGTGGGGTAGAAAAGGTGGCCGAGGAGGCTGCGCCATGGTTTAAAATATTCATTCTCACCAATATTAGTGAGTCATCCTGTACATATACCGGCATGTATTGATATAGGATAGTATCGCAAAAGCTCTTTTTGACGTCTCTTTGTAAAGCGGCCCGATACTTTTTATCGTTCACGCACGGATTGTGCTTGAATATCATGAGCGTCCTGCAATGATCTGCGGTATGCTGAAATTAATTTCACAGCATGTAGTACGGCAGACCATCTCCTGGGAAACGGCCATTCTGGCTCACAACCCGTGCCATGTCGTCACCTCTTTGCTTAATCTCTGTAGCTAGCTAGAGACCTTCATTGAAACCATCCCATTTCCTCTTCTTCAGTTTCGGTAGGTACGCACTGGAGATATTTCGATCGTCGCCGTACTCTTTCATTCTGCGTGTTAATGCTAACACCCTGATTCAATAGCATCTCCATGGTTCTCTCGTATCCTTCACCCCCCAAGAAATTTCAAGAGCATTGCCGCATTCTCTGCCCTCCACGCCCATGTCAGCACCCCTTTTCAACAGCACTTGTATGATCCTCGCATTGACCTGGCGCTCTCGCACGATGAGAACTCTTCAGCGAGCGGGCACATGCTGTTCCACTGCTTCCCCCCCCAGCTATCGCGGCATGCTGCGCCCAATACATTGCGGGATATTGAGAGAAGGGGTACAATCTCTCAAGCTCCGACCTTGAGAGAGCTTGAACTATGCCTACAAAATACGCGAGGCAGACCTGTGCAAGAGAAGCTCTAGCAGAGATTCTCTTAAGCAGGTGACAATATATAGCTGTAGCCTGTTAAATGCTAGGTACTCCTTAGCAGAGAAGTGCGCAAGCTGCAGCTCTATTACGTTTTCTCCGCCTTCCAAGGCATTCCCGCCCACGACCACAATACTGAGGCAGTACCTAGAAATCTCTAAAACAACAGGCCTTGTAATTTATTGGGATGAAGAAGGTCTATGCTCTAAGTTGACCGCGATTGCGTCGACAGCCTCCTCGATTAGAGTGGCCGCTGAGAGAATTTTGAAACAAAAACTGTGGAATTTGGTGTGTAGTGGGCATATCCGCTAGGTAAGCTACTCGGAGTTCGATCGTACGTAGACGTTGACGGACATGCTAGAACATGCTGGATCTCTCTTCTAGTTCTAGTTTATTCAGACACTTTTCGAGATCGTCAAGCTGGCAAGCAATCCAACCGACCTGCTCTTTTTGGTGGGTGAATTAAGAGGAGTGAGGGAATGAGAATGGAAACGGAGTGCCTAACCAGCTTTCTCATTTAGAACAGCCTCAGTCTTAGCTTGCACATATGATCGTCTCCCCCATCTTTGAAGGCGTGCGTCCTGATTCGCTCTTGCTTGTATAAAATTGCGAGTATCTCCAGCAACTAGGTCACTCTGAATTGAATGAAATAATGCCTCAATCATTTACCCAGCGCCCAATAGCGGGTTTTACTTTCCTCTTCGGGACAGCTTATAAACGAACTTTTGTGTATTGACAATTAGCTAACCATTTTACCCAAGCAAATAAAATAAATCTTCATCTAAACCTCTCCTTTGCATCCGACATGAATGTAGTGCACCACGGTTATTGGACCGGAGTCTGTACGGTTGTCCTGATGGTCTTTACATCTTCTGAACCCTGAAGTTGTTCACTCTAGCACCAGTCTGGAAAACGCGCACGCCTGCCACACCTTTCGTGAACGAGCTATCCTTAACGCTCAGTTTGGGTGTGCCCATATCTCCCACGTAGACGTTAATCGAGTCACCAACAGCACGAATCTTGAAGTGATACAACTGATTGGCGAACACATCAATCTTTTTTTGCTGAATCTCTCTCCATGAGCCATCAGCACGGCCGAGGACGACCGTTCCACTGGTGCCTATGCCCGCGTAGTAGCCACGATAAGCATTGGGACCTGAGCCTAGCTGCGTAGCGCGAAAGATGAAACCGCCATTACCCTCTCCCTCACTTGTCAGTGCTATGTCCGCTTCTAAGATGAAGTCCTGGAATGTTGTGTCTAGCACCGCCTTGCCGCTGAAAACATTGCTGGCGACCATCTCTCTGGTGCTCGCGTCGAAAGCGCCGTCGTATATCTTCCACCCGGCCATGTTCTTCTCAGAATTGTCAAACACCACTGGCCACAGCTGTATATTGTCGAGAGTGGCGCTTGTGCGGTAGACACGAGCTCCAAAGAAACCTATTCGATACGGCCCATCCGTCACTACAAGCTTAGGCGTACCCATGTCACCAACAAAAATGGACATCTCATCAGCCACTGCGATGATTTTCATGGTATACGTTTCGCCGGGGTTAACGGCCATTGATACGCGTCGAAGCTCTGTCCATGCATTATCCGATCGCCCCAGAGTGACACAACCGCTGCTCTCAGCGCTAATGCCGACGTAGTAGCCTCTGTAGCTATCAGCACCGTCGCCCAAATCTGATGCTCGCAGGATCAGACCTGCATTTCCGGTGCGGTCAGCGACACTAATGTCCACTTTGCCGATGAAATCAGTCAACGGTGCTTTTACAACGGCCTTTCCACCTGCCGATTGTCCGGCCGAAATGGCTTTGGACTCGTAATCAAAGGTGCCGTGGATCGTCGTCCATCCCTGATTCGTGCCGTCGTTGAAGTTTATAGAATGCGATGATGCCAACACAAGCGTAGGCATTGGCCCAAAGACTAGAACAGTCGTTGCCTGACCGGGGATTCCATCCTTTGAGATCAGCCACGGTGATGCCATTGCGAGCGGCAATGCCGCCGCAGGACTGGCCCGACTCAACGTAGTCAAACTTGCTGCAAACCTCAACGATATCCGGCTGAACCGGCTGTGGTGTTTCTATACTACTCGCCTCTTAGATAGTGGCTAAGAAAGCGTGGTGAGGTCTGCAATCAACTGAAAATGGTAACACATACCCGTTGGACGGTCTTATCGGCGTGCCTGGCTCATGACCAACAACCGACACGCAGGCATAGGCATTTGCCCACAAGCCGCTGCAGCTCTGACCGACCTTTGGATTCCAGAATGCGAAATCTGTTAAGGAAATTCTATGAGAGCTTGTAATGCCAGCACAGGTGTCACCGTTGCTGACGTAATAAAATTCGTCGCAATCTGCGACCATGCTTGGCTGAGCAGGATTTGGGGTTGCAATGCCTGAAGTACCATAATCAGTGGCTCCTCCTAGTTGATGCAGTACGCTACTGGTAAGGACTCACCATTTGTTGGCGCCGGAGACGACATTATTGACGACTGAACTGTTGTTGTGGATTTAGAAGAGGGCTCTTGGGTGGTTGTCGAGGGTGTAGACACCACGGGTTCTTTTTGACCCTCCATGCAATAGGATCGTTGAGTTTTTAAGTTTCCGCAATCAGGTGTTATTGATGGATTCTGCCAAAGAAGAGATTATTAGTGTGCAGCTTCATATTCCGCGTGCTCGAAACAGCCGCATACCCATCTCACAAACTCATCTATAGTTATGCTATACGCAGCGAGAAGGTCAGTGCAGCTCTGGGAGCCGGAATTGTCGTGCCAGAAACTACAATAGGAAGTTGTGTTCTTATCGTATGGGAATCCAGGGCTCAGAGCCATGCGCCGGCGCAAATCTCTGGCAGCTATGCCTGCCATTGCAGGCGGCATGACTGTTAAGGCTAATGAATAATGAAAACGCATGGTTGGTCCGGCTTATAAAAAAGGAAAAAAAGCCTAAAGCCTACGAATACTTATGAACAAGTGTTTCTAAATGCTGGCTATAGAGGGCAACCATTTATAAGCTTCGACCGTGCTCTTAAATGGCCAGAGCGCGAGGGACAAGGCTAGGTTCTTTAACCAAAACCTGAGACGGGTGACTCGGGATCTGCCCCCTCCCAGCACATAACGCTATTTAGTATTTCGCGTTAACTTGAAGGATCTCAGCGGAAGTTGATTAGCGCAGGCTCGCTCAGCTAGCGGCTGCTCCATCGCAATCCCTCTATATCGCAGATTCTCTATAGATCTGCATAGTTACGTGCGGGATGTGGTCACGTAATGGGTGGATTCGTACGTGTATAGTGCGAATCCAGATGTGCTCGTTAGATAGTTATGAAGAGAAAGTCATAATAATTTCAGTGATATAATTGATTTATAGATAGATAGTTCGATGTTGAATCTAGCATAACAGGTAGTAAAAGGAGCCTTATATTGCTTATGTAAAGTCACCTAGGACTGACCGAGGTCAGATCTGACGGCGCACTGCCGGATATAGCTGGGGTGCAGCCAAGTCCGGCTGTGCCATGTAACAACTACATATATAAATCGCAAGAGAAAACCTTACATAAGCTTAGTACTACTATTATTTAGAAAAAGCGAGAGAGAGTCTGGATATAATTACTAAAGCTTTAGCTACAAAGCAATAAATATCGATTAATCTAGGCAAATTAATGCCAATAATAATAAAAAACTATCTAATAACGCTAGCAAGCCCTCTTTGTACTTCAATTCTATGCCCTGTCTTCAATGCCTCGCCTGTCATGACCCCCGTTGTGTTAAAGGGCCTCATTTTCCCCAACACGCTACCTTGTGCCTCTCTAACAGTGGTAGCCTATGCAGCATATACACCAATTCCAGCTGCTAGAGAGCTACGAGCTACCTAACAGACAAAAATGGGGCTTGTATTTTTGTAAAATCATACAGCGGTTGTAGGCCTAAAGCGGAAGAAGTACCCTCACATATGTGTTTATATACAACAGTACGTAGGGTACCGTGTGTACCATTCGGTGCGGCAGAGGTCAGCTGTCTGGACAACCTCCTTGCTGCGAGCCGCCCACCAAGAAGACGCAGCACTTCCATAAGATGCATAGTCGGAAAGCAGGGTTTTGGGAGCGAACGAAGTAATGCCACACCATTCATCGTACTCCGCGAAGTCGCAGACAAGATTTCCCCAGTCGTTCGTGATGGTCTTTGTTTCACATTTGTTTCGCAAAGGGATACCGTAGTCCAGCATAGCGTCTTTGAGAGCCCCTGTCGGCTGCGGCGGCCGGAAATAAGACTCTAGGTCCCAGGTAGTGCACTCCCAATAATCGTTGGCTGTGGATGTAGGAGGAGTGAGAGGAAGTATGATATCGTACAAATCTCTGGTTTGCCAAATCGCGGCTGACACAAGGCTGCCATGGAGAGCAACAAAGATGGTCACTGGCGTGTACGCAATGATCTTCATCATGATGATCAAAACTGTTGGTAATCCAAGGATCTAGAAAAATGTTCCTCCGGAAAGTCCCCCGCGGCTTGTAGAGATATATGAAGCAAAGTTGGTTTTCTTATAGCAGTAGCGAAGTACAGCGTGTAAAACTGATTGCTAAATTATGCTCCTTATAAAGTCACTTGGAAAGCTTCCTATCAAGTACATAACGGGCTTGCTTGCCATTTATTCCGGCCCTGCCAAGCTGAGAAGCCAAGAAAAAAAGAAAAGCTCGGCTGAACCGAAGTACGAAGAACAGCGTCCAAAATGATCCAGGGGCTAGTGCCAAGCAGTGTACCTGCCGCTAGCAGGAGATTAGATATTAGCTCAATGGATCATCTATTGATAATTGATCCTAGGAAACATTCGCAGTTAAGGCCCCAATAAGCACATGAGTGTTATTAAATGACCGCTATAGTTAAATTCATCTCTATATCTCACCTAACCTTTTGAACCCGACCTGAGCTGACCTAAGCTTTTGAACTCACCTGACCTGACTAAGCTGTGGGTCCTAATGTGGACTAATTAGATAAAAGATACTAACTCTCCCCCCTATATTAACCGCACTACCACTACACTACTCCTACACTATCTCTAGCCTACTATTTAATACTTATTGAAATATATTGGGATTAGATGGTATCAATAGGAAGAAGAGGGTAGTGAGGCCTCTAATGCCTAGATAATAACCACTAATGTAACGGGTGTTATAGGCTTGGGCTTTAGCCTAAGCTAGGTTAAGGAAAGGAGGAGACTAGATCCTAGACAGGACCTAAGGAGGTCGCGCTACAGGCCCGCAATAGAGCTAAGGCAGAGGAATGTAGTACCTACAATAAGACTAAGGTAATAGTATAGTAATACTAAGGTAAGGGAAATATAGGTTATAAGGGAATTCTAGTAAGGGGAATAATAGAAAGAACTAAAAAAGATTATATAAAGCTAGATAGTAAAGTAAATATAGAACTTCTTTTTCTCTCTTTATAAATATAGTTACTATTCTCTTAAATAC
>KQ061790.1:10043-21060 GCA_001008035.1 Atkinsonella texensis
TTTTTTTTTTTTTTTTTTTTTTTTTTTTTTTTTTTTTTTCCTAAAAAGAAATTCGCTGCCGATTAATAGCCTCTTCTTCCGTCCTAGCGCATGCGGCGCAATTACATTATCCCCACCCTCACCCGACAAACAATAGCAATCGAGCACTCGCTCGCACATGAACCCTCAGTCACTAATGCCGGGGACGGTATAGAATGCGCCTGTGCCGTCAGTGTCATGGCATATACGCTGGAAGCCACTCATCACAAGTCTTCGAATGTGCTGCGCGGAATGTAGCTCACTACGTGTCTGGGTCTGGAGGGCTTGCATGCAGCCCGCCACAAAGACACTATCCGGACTAAGTTCCTTCACCAGATGGCCGGTCAAAAAATCGAGCAGTCGTTGGCGCAGCCAGTCAGTCAGTCAACAACTATCTGGTCAGTGTCTCGATGTGCACGCTGCACTTCCACGCGCGATCCATATTGTTAGGGCAGGCCATGCCAGAAATAGCTGATAGGTACCAAGGCTTCGATCGAGGTGATGAATATGTTGCCTTTTATACAAAGAATGCCTCTGGTTTTCCTTTGCCGCAGCCTGCAGAAATAATTACTGCGCCTTCCAGGGCCCGAGCTTGCCAAAATCTGCGTTTGGTTAAAGCTTAGAGATGGGCTTCGCGTCTCCTAGAAGGCCACTCCACTGAATGTAAGGCAGCTAGATAGCGAACAGCCAGTGTCCGTGTTCCACCCGAGGTCAGTGACCGACACTTGTCGTAAATACGTATGCATTTGACAGCGCGAGGCTATTCCGCAGTTCTTGGTCAAGCAAGGTGATCGTTGGTCGTTGGAGTAGCGCCGCACCCTTCAGTGGCCAGACGCACCCCACGAGCCCCGGCAGTACGATGCCGCCCGGTTGGACTTGAAAAGTTCCCAGGTACCAGGTAGGTACGTAGGTACTGTAGTGGTGCATAAGCCAGCCGTCAATTTGTCTGGGCGGAAGGGTGGTTCTCGACGCCAGCTTCTGCAACATCCATTTCAAGCCCACTCACGCGCCTTCATGCATGTGAGGTTGCCGGTTCCAAACTGGCTGTGCTGTGTCGCTGTATCGCTGTATCGCTGTATCGCTGTATCGCTGTATCGCTGTATCTCTGTATCTCTGTATCTGTATCCGCCAATCCGTCATCTTGCCTGTCGCTGTTGTTGCCCACCCTCGTTTGGCGGATCCGGTCTCGTTGTCCTGGTGTGCTTATCAGGGGCAACTCGTCGTTCCCTCCTCATCGACGGCTCCGTCACCTCACTCTACCATGGCCTCGTTTAACAGCAGACTAAATAAGTCGCTTGTTGTCGGCGGGCTGTGGCATGCAAGACATGGACAAGTGCTCAGATTTCATCCACTTTGGCAGATGCTAGTTCGAGAGCCCCTAGCATGCCAGCTGTTCACTTCCCAGTGGTATCTCACAAAGCCGATGCAGGCACGGCCAATTCTTGAAGCATAAAAAGTGGCTGCGAGGTGCAGCGTGCATTTCTGGGCATGTCACGGTCCGCACGACGCTCAACGCCGTACAACTGCACATTGAGCTAGTGCGAGCAGTATGTAGAGCAGAGAGATGCTGCCAGATTTGAGAATCAGCTACATTGACAGTCCTTTCGTTCAGATATGGGTCATTGGGTCCCTACCTCCTACCTAAGGTACCTGGGTAGGTACCTAGTACCCCGTACATAATAGGCATTTGGAACCCGTACGAGCAGCCGGTCTGGTGAGCAACTTTTGTACCCATTTTATTTGACCTTTGATAGCTTCCTGGGTTTTGCCCAATCAGCTCTAGTGGAAAACAAAGCCACGAGGCCAAAGTGAATGGTAACGAAGTGTGAGCGCAGGGTCGTGACTTATCAAAAGAGTTGGGTGCCTGGCTACGGTGACTGCAAGACTGCAAGCAAACCACGTTGGCTTGACTAATAATAATCCCGACACAGTACAGTCGCTCCTGCCACATGTGCTCCTTTGGCAGTTACTTTGTTTATTTTGTTTATAGTTGAATTTAAATTTAAAATTTAGATTTAATCCGATTTCTTCCTTCAATTATCATATGTGCGACAAGTCGATGATGTAAAAAGATGTAAAGAAAAAAAGGAAGGGAAAAAAAAGCCTGATGTGAACCAAGGCCAGCTGTGGAGTGAGAGTATAGGATTGCTCTTCGCTCCGTAGAGCCACGGGCAAATGAAGCCCGAAACGCCAGCCCAGAATGACAATGAGAGAGTGTGTGTGCGTGTGCGTGTGCGAGTGCGAGTGGCGAGGCCCGAAGGCCCGACAGCCCACTCCCATGCGTCCCAACTCTATTTATTATGTATGCATTTCTACACGAGGTACGACAACTTGCCCTGCAACGCTAGGCCGACCGTCGCTCTACCTAAATCATCTTTGCTCTGGCTCCCGCTCTCACGCATGGTCAAAGCAAGGCCTAGAACGAGGCAAGATCTATTTTCATTGCCCTGTTGACATGTTTCCTAGCTCCTGATGCCATTCATTCGTGACGATCAGCGGGAACATGATTCAACCCAACTTGTTGTTGCACCGAGTACTTGCTGCGCGGAAGTCTGTTTGATCTGTGAAACATTGGCTCGACGACATAGGGCAAGTATGCCTTGAATGTTCCTCCTCTGTTGCTCCAACACCGTGGCGCCCTGTGCTGGTCCGGATTGTGTTACTCGTTGGGTCCGACACCAACGCACAACCTTGCGCGTCGAGAAGTAATGCTCCGACCGAAAAGTCTTGCTGCTGTGGATTATGATTGGAATGATGATGCCAGGGCTATGCCAGCTGGTTTTCGACCTCTATCTAACTGGACCGGTTCGCTACTTTGTAGGCCTGTTGACGGACGATACAATCTACAATGGCGGCCATGACAACCAGCCCCCCAAGGCAAGCAGCAATCGACAACCATTTCCAGACTCGGCGCTGAGTCCACACGTCGTCGTCCCCGACGCGCCAACATGGGGAAACCTTCTGCAAGGCACGACGGTATTTCCATCATTTATGCCAGCCAGCCCGGGTGAGCACGGTGGGCGCTGATGAACGTCTCTCCAAAACCTGGGTTGAGATCCGTCCACTCATCAATGGTGTGAGACCTGGCGGGCCATCGTGGAGACTGAGGTAGCACTTGATGACTGGGGTGGTGTCATGTATATATAAAGTAGCTTTCATCTGCCAAAGGGCAATCGTGCCACGGACTCCAGGCAGCCACACGCTGGCGTGGCGCTAGTAGCTACTTACCAAGTACCTCACCCGCTAGTGCCGTCCCACCCATGCTCTGGTACCAGCCTACATGTATCGAGCCAGACCAGGGCCGCCGCCTCGGGGGTGCTAGGACGTTTCTTCCTTCTCCCGGCGCCTGAGAAGCAGACCTCTCTTCTCTCTCAACCTTGTCTCCCTCTCCATACGCCGCATTTCGAGGCGATTCTCTTCATCAAGGCTAGTAATTCTTACGCTCGGTGCGAAGAGAAGTGTTGGCGTTGCGCGTGACGAGCTCTCGGAGCCGTCGAAATCACATTTACTTAATCCTATTCCGCTCCCTAGCTTGTCACATACAACCTTCCTCCTTCTTTACCTACCTATGTAGCTGGCGAGGGCATGCCTTCTTCTCACACAACTCGCCTCACCTCGCTGTCACGCAAATGATCTCCTGGTGCCATGGCACAACAAAGTGTAAGTTTTCCACATGCTCTGGTCCCTCTCGAACATTGAGGATTCTCCCATTCATTCACCCTGTCCTTTTTTTTTTTCCCCTCCTTTCATGACTTTCTCACGAGCGTCTCTCTTACATGGCGTGGTGCGGCCGCCTGGATACGTCACGCTCTGGGCTAATCTCAGATTTTATTCGAGCAGGACTCTAGAGTCACGAATGTGGACGCACAATCACCGTCTGGTGGTGCAAGGGCCTCATCAAGCTCTGAAACGTCCAAGGAAATGAGTGCCGATATAGCTGCGCCCTACGGGACGCGCTCTCGTAACAGAGGGGGTCGCATTAATTACGCAGAGGACAAGGACATCGACATGGACGTTTATGACTTTTACGACCAAAAAGACTCAGATGGTTCTAAAAAAGCATCGCGAAAATCAGATGTCGGGACAAATGGAGACAACACGCCGCGGTCAGCCATTTCACGAAGGGCGGTCGCAGCGGTAGAGGAAGCCAAAACACCAGCAGCAGCAGCCGCCGCCGCCGCCGCCGCCGCTGCCTCGCAGAACGGCTCCAAGGACACGACGCCAGTCATCACAACAACTAATGCATCTCAAGCCGCCGCACAGATATCTGGCACGATGCAAGGCACTCGGAAACGAAAAGCAGCAACGACGATGGCGTCCTCCGCGCCGGCCAAGAAGGCAGGGCAGGCAGTGCACATGCCCGGGACGTCATGGCCGGACAGCAACATGCTCACATTTGAGAACTGCAACCATCGCGCGGATGCAGATGGGCGAATGGTGGCTGATGACGGGACAGTCCTAGAAGCAAATGGTAAGTGTGTTTCTGCCCTGTCTCTCTATGTTCTCACGCACATCCAAGGCACACACACGCACACACACACACACAAAACAAACACACGCAACGTGCAAGCGCAAGTGCAAGTGCAAGCGCAAGTGCCAATGCGAGCGCAAATGCAGGTGGAATTCTGCGAGTCGGGTCCGTCCTGGGAACCTTTGGACTTTGGACCATGCTTGGACGTGGCCTTGGTTTGTGGTACCACTTGCGCCAAACCAAACCAAGCGGCGCGGCCGGGGTCCACTCGTTCACCATTCATTTGGGAGGGACAAGGCAAAGGCAATTTCAGCAGCATGCCGGCTAACGATGAGACGCAGATCATGTGTACCTGGTGTGCGAACCGCCAGGCGAGCCTTATTACTTGGGGCGCATCATGGAATTCGTGCATTCGTTGAGCGACAGCTCCAAGCGCATCCATTCGGTGCGCATCAACTGGTTCTATCGGCCCAAGGATATTGGGCGAAAGACTACGGACACGCGGCTCGTCTATGCGACGATGCATTCCGACGTGAGCCCATTGACAGCCCTACGCGGCAAGTGTTGGATCCGGCATCGCGTGGAAATCGACAACCTGGATGCCTACCGTAAATCGCCCGATTGCTTCTGGTACGAGAAGCTCTACGACCGATATATCCAGAAGAACTACGACCTGCTTCCCACTTCGACCATTGTCAACGTGCCTGACAAGGTCAAGAAAGTGTTGGACGAGCGCTGGAAGTTTGTGTTGGTGGAGCAAGGTCGTGGCAAGGAGCTCACTAGCGCTGTGAAGCTCTGCAAGAGATGCACCGGTTATTGCGCAAGGTACGTACCTGTCTCATATCTCACACAACTCTCACTCCAGTCTCACTCCCCCTCCCCGCTCACCTCTCACCTCTCACCTCACCCTGACTCTCATTTTCACCACCTTTCCATGCCCATTCATTCGATGGGCTTCGGCATATTCGTGCCTTTTTATTTATTTTTTTCGAAAGGGAGGCGAAAGGGCGTTGTTCGATTTCCCCATGCTGCATACGCGCAGGTCTCATGCCCCTTTTTCACACCTTCCGTCTCTTCTCTCCCTTCCTTTCCATTTTCTTTTCTATAATGCCCGTCTCGAATTCTATTCTGTCCCAAGTGCACCACCTGCTCAGCAGGGCGCGCGCTGTGGTTCTAGCCTTGTTCTTTCTTACCTTCCTTACTTTTCGCTCCATATCCGGATTATTATATCTGGACGGTGGCCGGAGCCCCACCACACCCACACCGGCACCCACTTTTGAGCACCCTGCCTGCATCCACGCTTTCCTCGCATCCACACTGCCATTGTCAGCGCCACTGCTCGACGACATGTGCTGAAAATCGCCGCGTCCAATCTGATGTCGGCGCGATGTAACAGTCGCTGCCTATGCGTTCAGTTGCCATTCAAGTGTATGGCGCTGCCGGACGTCCTTATAAAAAACCTTCTCCTTTCCCTAATCCAACAATTTTCCGTCCTCTTTCCAGGTTCCAATCCCTTCTAACACTATTTGACTCTTAGCAATGACTCGGTTGATTGCGCCGTGTGTCAGAACACGTACCACATGAATTGCGTCAGGCCACCCCTGCTCAAGAAACCGTCCCGAGGTTTTGCATGGTCGTGTGCGGCGTGCAGCCGAGCCCAGGAACGTAAGCTGGAGGCTCATAATACTCCCAATGGCCCTGGTGCTGAGGATGACGATTTCCTCGACGACGACGATGATGATATGCACGGCATTGAGACTGACCGTACAACGCCTGTTGATGACCAAGAACACCACCAGGGCACGGCGGAGCAGGTCTATCAAGCCAGTCTATGGCCGTGGCGCTACCTTGGTATGCATTGCAAACCAGAAGACGCGCTCGATTACGATGATCGCATTCACCCCCGTGCGAGTACACGAATTGGACCACGACATCAAGCCAACGTCGGCGCCTGGCCAGGCCGACCGGTCGAGTACGTGAAGCCGATAGAGGTCAGAAAGGGTCGAGGAGCACCTAAATTGTCCAAAGAAGCTCAACTTGCCCAAGATGCAGAAAGAGCCGCTCGCCACAAGCGGCCGAAGTGGGTGCAAGATGAACCTCCTGGCTATCAAAAGCGTGGGGAAGATTGCGATGAGGACGATCCTAATGCTACGTCAACACGCCTTTGGGTGCCTCAACCTTCGGACAAAATTAGCAATGATGAAGTCATTGGGTACATGACCAAGGCTCAAGGCATGGCCAAAAAACTGGGCCTTCCAGAACATTCTACTAATTTACAAGATGTTGCTTTGGAGACACTGTTCCGCAATGACTATGATCCTGCGGCTGCCATCAAAGATCTTCCTAATACTGAGACCAGTGCTTTCAAGGAGCCCTCGTTGACGCCCACGGAGCAGAAGAAGTTTGAGGAGGGGGTGGCCAAGTATGGTTCAGAGTTGCACCTTGTCATGAAACACGTCAAAACCATGACGCCAGGCGAAGTGGTACGGTACTACTACACCTGGAAAAAGACGGAGAGGGGCAAACAAGTCTGGGGCTCTTACTCGGGCCGCAAAGGCAAGAGATTTGCCAAAAGGGAAGACACGGCTGCCTCTAAGGCGGCAGATGATGTCGCTGATGCTGACGATGATTCGGCTTTTGACAGTAGGAAGGCTCTGGACAAGAAGCGAAGCTTTATTTGTCAGTTCTGCTCAACAACGACATCTCGACAGTGGCGACGTGCTCCAACGACTCAAGGACTAGTAAATGAGAACGGATCCAAGGCGACCGGCAAGGATAAAGGAAGCCAGTACGTGGTGGCCCTGTGTCGACGTTGTGCAGAACTGTGGCGCAGGTATGCTATACGCTGGGAAGACATGGACGAAGTCGCCAAGAAGGTTACACACTCTGGAGGCAAGGCCTGGAAGCGCAAGCAGGATGAAGAGCTTCTCAAGGAGCTACAGGTTGCGCAGGAAATGGGCATGATGACTCCCGACCGTGGATCTACTCCTGCCGCTGCAACAAACGGACAAGAGCCGCCTAGAAAGAAGTTGAAAGGAGCACCGGAGAGGGACCCAGATACTGTTGTTTCGGATGCCGGCAGCACGACGACGACGTCGCGAAAGAAGGACAAGACGGCGGATTCGACGCCTGTGCCCGACATGCCGAAACCTCGCACCTTGCCTTGCGCCATTTGCGATCAGATGGAGCCACTGGGCGATCAACATCTATCTTGTCGAGAATGCCGGCTGACCGTGCATCGTAGTTGCTATGGTGTGGTTGATCACCGAATTCAGGGCAAGTGGATATGCGATATGTGCTCCAACGACAAGAGCCCACAGGTTTCAATTGTGAGTATCTTTTACTCTTCTTTTTTTCCTTTGGCTCTCTCTCTCTCTCTCTCTCTCTTTTTTTTTTTTTTTTTTTTTTTTTGGGTTGGGAGGGCCACGGTCTGAGTCGCTTCTTTCGGTCAGTATATGTGACTAACACCACATTTTCTTAGCATTACAAATGTGTCTTGTGCCCTGTGGAAGTCACGGAGCAGGACTTTGTCGAACAACCAAAGCTCACGCACCACAAAAAGAAGATGTCAGACAAGGATCGCGAGCGTGAGAAAATCGAGGTTCAGCAAGCACGAAAGGCGGCCGAGTATTACCGTAAGCGACAGGAGGATCTTAATCGGCCCGTCAACCCTCGAGAACCGCTGAAGAGGACGGCTGACAACAACTGGGTGCACGTCACATGCGCCATCTGGACTCCGGAAGTCAAGTTTGGAAGCGCCAAGGCACTGGAACCGTGTGAAGGCATTCCGTCCATCGCACGAGTGAGATATGATGAAGTATGCCAGGCTTGCAGTCAGCAGAGCGGTGCCTGCATCTCTTGTCACCAATGCCGCCTACCTTGTGAGTGACGATTTATGACTTGATGTCCCTGATGATATTAGGGATGATGTCTCTCTCTCTCTCTCTTTTTTTTTTTTTTTTTTTTTTTTTTTAAAAAAAAAAAAATCATCATTAAATGTTTTTCATGTTTTTCCGCTGACTGACGCCTTCTATTCCACACCAGATCATGTCGAATGTGCTCGTCAGCATGGTCATGTACTTGGATTCGACATCTCACCGGTAAAGAGCTCTCGCCGTGACCACGCCAATATCGTGACGATGAATGGTGAGACTGGAACCATGTCAGCAGTGCTGTGGTGCAAGGAGCACGTTCCTACCAAGACGATTGCGCACCCAATGCACGAGATAGTAAATGAAGAGACGGGCCTCACGGCCTTGCAGCTCTTTGTTCAAAATTACAAACAAGCCGACTTGACCCTGACAGGAAGCGTTCGCAAAGCAAACCTTATGCTAACGGCGGCCAAGATGTCCGGATTGCCTTTCGTCCCGGGTGCTCGACGTACATCTACCACAGGCTCAACCGTGACAGCTCTTGCCGCTGCCGCTGCCACAAGCAGCCTAAACGGCATCTCGCCACACGCTGGCAATGGAAAAGCTAAAGAGGCGGCTGCGAATGCTCAGCAACCGGGCGCAAAGGTCTGCATCACTTGCGGAATCGATGTCACGCCCAAGTGGTGGCCGATAGACGATTTACAAGAGAGAAGACTCACAAATGGGCACCACGGTGCGATTGGATTCGAAGCACAGAAGTTTGTTGAGCAGCGCAAATTCCAATGCCACAAGTGCAAAAAGAATCCCAGGACACCCAAGTCATTTGTGCCATGTCCAACTCCGCCTTTGCCCGCCACAGCAGCTCCACGACAACAACAACAACAACAACAACAACAACAACAACAACAACAACAACAACAACAACAACAACATGCTCCTTCGTCGAGTGCCGTCGGGCCGCCGCCGCCGCCGCCGCTCCGAAGCCCGCCACGACCGACGTCTTCGGAGTACCGAGCTGCTGCTCTCCGTCCAGAGATACATTCTCTTTTGCATCACCCGGCGCCAGCACCAGCGGCGTCTACGGCAGTAGCGACAGCATCAGCGCATCCAGCTTCTTCCGTCTCTGTTCCGCCGACCTCATCTCATGGTCCGCCGCCTATTGGTCACTCGCCTCACTCACAGCCTCGCAGTCTCGGCGGCTCACGACCTCCTCCTCCGCCGCCACCACCATCAGCTCCTGTATCTCACGGATATGCTCAGGTGCCAGCATCGAGGCCGACATTTAGTGATTGGAACAGCCAGCATGTGTCGTCGCCTCGCCACATGAATGGTGCGCCTCCTCCTCCACCGCCGCCACTGCACGGCAGCGGAGCACCTCCAGTGTCGACTCTCACGGCGCTTCGTCCGCCGGCCTTGTCAGGACCTCCTCCCGTTGCACCGGTTTCCGTGCCACTGCAACACGCTCATGGATCGCCGATATACGGCAGCGCACTCCCTCCATCGCCCCATCGAATGAATGGTCCGGCACCACCTCCAGGCTACGTGCCACCATACGGCAATGCTCCTGCTCCTCCTGCTCCTCCTCCACCACCTCCACCACCAACACACGCATCGAACCCGCGACATAGCGCCTCGCCAGGCGCGAGCAATGGGGCTCTGCCACCTCGATCTGAAGCATTCCCTCACAGTCTTCATTCACAACGACCGCAATATCCAGGAGGAGTTCACACCAGTCCACCAATGGCTCGAAACGGTCTACCGCCCCCTGTAGGGCCGCCACCACTGGCGCCACCGCATGACCTGACTCCTCCTCCTGGTGGACTTGGGCATCGATTACCAGAAAGCCGCCCAGCCAGCGGTGCGAGTGCCAGTCCATCGCTGCGAAACTTGCTGTCATAAGGGCGGGCACTGGCGGCCCCCAGCGGCCCCCAGCAGACTTTTGCCGGCTCGGTCTACTTGTGTCGTGTTTTCGTGTCTTATTTATAGCTGACCCTGATTGATTGTTTTCGATTTCGTTAAGGGGGAAGTGAGGGGTTTCTGATGGGTTAATGTCTTTGGTTCGAGGGCAAAGTCAAAAAGGGAAACTGGCATAACCAGAGGCGTTGTTTTCTTTTTCTTTTTCTTTTCTCTTTTTCCTTTTTCCTTTTTCCAATGGGCACGGCGGGAGACCTCCTTTTTTTTTGTAACAGAATACCAAGTCGTCGTCGCACATGAATGGACGGCCAGGAGTTGGTTTGAGGGTATTTTGGATTGACTTGACCGGGTTGGGCATAGTTCCCATGTCAGGAATGTGGTTTTGTGCCTATGTATAAAAGGGTTGGGAGTAGCATACGCAGACGCATCAGTACAGTCATTGTGGGCGATGAGCACCCATTCACAGAGAGAACAAGATAGCATTGGCATGGACAAGATTGCGGACGTTTGCGTTTCGGTGAAGCAGTGTGTGCTTGCGGATGCAGAGAGAGTGGGAGTGCGGCATTTGTACACACGTCCGGACGTACGGCTAGAATTGGCTCCAGAGTCTGTCTGTCTCATTGATGCTAGTTCCAGCTTCGTTTTCATCGTGACTGTTTGTATGCATTGACGTGGACAGGCACAAGCACAAGCACAAGCACAAGCACAAAGCGTTGAATGCCGGCATTCATTTCACGTTTTC